>JACEII010000049.1:1782646-1852833 GCA_014332785.1 Antheraea mylitta | reverse complement strand
ATATATATATATATATATATATATATATATATATATATATATATATAATTATTAACTGTTCAATTATTATTAATTATTATAGCGCTTGCATTTCCATCCTTTATGGTTATTTTTAGGTTTTAATCCACAATATCCCGTGCCGGAGCGTCCACGGCCCGACGAATGAACCTACTTATCGCGTCGTCAGTCACGTCGGTATAGTAGACACAGGTGTCGGTGTGTCTAGATATTGCCACTTGACCGATGTATGTTCGAAACCTTAAGAATGAATAAGAAGAATAAATATATACATATACTATATTTTATTTAAGGAGCGAAATATGTTAGTCTGGAGGTGGACGACATTGGCTACGATATAGGATCACTAATGCAGCTGATATCGTTCCTTTTTCATATTCTACATTTTTTTGGTTCTAATAGATAAATGTAAATGAGTCGCAGCTTTCTGTGAGGAAAACATTGTGACATTACCGTAACATTTGTAGAGATTTTTCTTAACGTGCCTCGTTCAATACAACCCCTATGTTGAGAATCTATCACCATGCACCTATGGGCGTATTCCAGCGGTTTTACTTGAGAGCCAATCCCTCTCGGTTTAGCGAGTTTACCGTCTAGGGCTACATCGCTACTTAAAGGTTAGATTTAGATTTATAAGATTTAGAAAATGCTTTATAATTATAGTAACAAATACTCCATCGGTGTCTTTACAAAAAAGTTAAATACGTATTGAATACTTGCTTATAAAAAGGTTTCGTACTTAATGCACCGCGCTCGCCCGAGTTTTTGCAAGTCTTTTTTTTTCGCGGGTGAATCCTCTTGGAATCTACACCGTGCCGGGCAGCCCAGGTTAGTGTGCCAGATTTTAATGACTAAATCCTCTCGGTGTTAACTCTAATCTAACCTAACCAACTACTAAAAAACATGTTCGGGAATGCTGCAAAAGGATCGCACGGGTAAGTCCAAATACTTATTTATTCATCGGTAGCTTTAAGAGACGCTATTCGTGTAACTATTATTACCAGCAATACTGTTACAATAAGAATTAAGTAAATCATATAACTTTGAATTAAATCTGACTCAGTGTTTGAATGAAAACGTAAGTAAAATTAAATCAATGAATATGTCAACTATTTTGACGAATACAGAGATAACCCGCTATTTTGAAATTTCGTAAAAGTACAATGGATCAATTAAAATTAATGTTATAGTGGATGTTTCTTCGCACTTCCGGCTGGCATTGATTGACCACGCGAAATAACATCCACAATACAATTCAATGGTGGATTGCCGCAAAGTAACGCCTTCTTCAATGAAATATTAATTCAAATAAATTTGTACATGTAGATTGCAACTTGTATTGTCTTTTGGTTGCTGTCTAAAAACTGATTTCTAGTTTATTGTATTCATTCATGTTTACGATAATTATTTCACGCTGCTGTAAGTTAGCTTTTTGCGTTTTATCCCTATCACAATCCAGCTTACTAGGAATTTTTCCGCAGATTGGGGTTTAAAATGCCTTAAATGGCTGTACTATAATGAATCCAAGTTAAAATCCTACTTTTCAAACACAAACGAAAAGGAACCTGAGGTTCTCGTCATCACAGATAAAACATAAAGCAAATAATAATTATATCAAACAATATAAAAAAAATAACAAGCTCGAGTGTTCGACGAGTTTTTTTTTAATTAACATGTATGATTGACTTAAAAGAAATGTTGCGACTCCCAATTATTTTTAACTAACCAGCGAAAAGAATCACAGGTGACGTTATCTCTTTTAAAAATTGAATAATTAAAAGTCAACGAGGATGCATGCATGTGTCGCGGCAATGTGAAGTTTCGTATCAAGTATTTTTCATATTTCTGTTATCTGTTATACTAATATTATACAGAGATTAAGTTTGTGAGGTTATAGGGGGTAATCTCAGGAACTACTACTTAGATTTGAAAAAATCTTTTAGTTTTAGAGAGCTCATTTATAGAGGCTTATATATCATCACGCTAAGACCAATAGAAGCTGAAGAATGTTTCAAAATCGTTTTTTTTTTCCTTTTGAAAGCTTCCGCTGCGTGCTAGTTAACCCAAAGTAACTATTCCACGCGGACGAAGTCGCTGGCAGAAGCTAGTTAATAATACAACAAAATACAGTCCTCTTCATTATCCAATTTTCATATACCAACTTTTGGTCGGTTGTGTTATTATATAATTTGAAACTCAGGAATAGTACTTTTTTTTGTGTGTGAAAAATACCCAATATCCTTTTCTCTTAACAATGTGTATGCATGGTCGGTTGAATATTAAAGGCATGAACACGTTTAATCCTCCTATACCTGTGTGTTGGTCGGACGAACCGATTTGCGTCGTTTACAACATGTAATGTATGCACGAATGTTAACGCTGGACACATTTGAAATAGGCCATGAAACATGCAAATACATAGAAACCCAAATCGCCAGCGTTTTGTATTAAAAAAACGAATAAAACATGGCGTCGGTCTCATAGACCAATTCGCACGTATAAGAAGCAAACAAACAAATTTACATATTTATTTTTAACTATCTGTGCCAGCGACTCCATCCTCGTGAAATACTAGAAACTGTAATAAACTGGTCGTCCCATGTTTCAGACTTAGCAGAACCAGTAATAGTTTTTTAGGTAATAGTGTTAGGTTCTTCAATAAAGTCTCAAAGCATGTTACCAATCTATCGAAGTGTAAATTTAAGCGCCACGTCAAGCGAGTTTTAGTGTTAAAAGGATATTGTAGAGTGGACCAATATATGAACAATAGTGATATCTGGAATTGACTCCTCTCTGTGCATCCACTAAAAGTTATTGTATAATTTATTGGAAATACATATGTAAAAAAAGTACGCGATCGAGTTTCTTTCCAGTTCTTCTCGATGACTGGAGTGTTTTGTATACCTAGATATAAATATTAGTTAGAACGTATGTTACGATTTGTTTAATTAGTGAATTAGTTGCAAACCTCTTTGACACCAAATTTGATAAATTCAATCGACATGTCAGAGAAAAGATTTGCCGAATTCGATTTATATGTATCCATCTCAGAAGTAACATATATTCGTTAGCGACTGCTTATTTTGTCTTTTTTATGTCATAGATGGCAAACGAACAGGTGGGTCATCTGACGGTAAGTGATCACCGCCGTCCATAGACACTAGCAACACCAGGGAAGTCGCAAGTGCGTTGCTAGCCTGCGCTTGGGAGAAATTGGGGGAAAGGGGCAGAGAGGGAGAGGAGAAGGGAGGTGAGGTAGGCCTCCGGCGCTCTGACTAACCGAACGAAACGCAACAATGCAAGCACTGTTACTACATGTCGGTTTTATGTGAGGAGGTGGTACTATCCCGGGCGAGCCGACCCGTTCATGCCGAAACCAATAATAGCTTCAGCGTGGCTCTATGATCAAAATATTGATCGTTTTTTATCATTACATATAGGGTATATGCAATCCTAGACGATTGGTTAATTATTATTATTTACTTTGTATATAGCATAGATATATCTACAAATATATATTTGCTTACATAAATAAATTGATTTTCCAACGCATATAAACAAAAGCGAAACCTATACTTGATTCTATTTAGACACTGTACAAATATTTATAACTGTTCAAATCATACCGACTCTTAGGAAAACATCGCAGATGTTGATAAGTGCCGCCAGGAAACTTAATTAAAACAATAAATGATTATTATAGTGTAGATTATAATGGTAGAGCCACGCTGAAGCTATTACTGGTTTCAGCTTGAATGGGTCGGCTCGACCGGGGTAGTACCACTCTCTAATAGAAAAACGACGGGAAGTAACAGTGCTTGAATTTTTGCTATTCATTCGGTCAGTAAGAGCGCCGGATGCCTACCTCTCCTCACCTTCCCCCTCTCCTTTTCCCTTCCTCCCCCCATTCCCACTATTCCTCCAACACAGGCTGGCAACGCACTTGCGACTCCCCTGGTGTTGCAAGTGTCTATGGACGATGATGATCACTTAAAATCGAGTGACCTACCTGTTCATTTGCCTACTATAATATAAAAAAAAAATTAAAACTTATTGCTTTGTCAAGCACTTTCCATCATTAAAAGTCAGAAGTTACAATTACATTTTTGGCGTAATATAGGGTCGCTATCCATAGAACCTTAAGAAATACAGCAAACCAACAGATCTCGAGTCAATCTGGTCAAGTAAGAAGTAATGAACGCAATATGTTCAGTATTGTGACTCGCAAATATTTGCTTTACGAAGACGCAAGTAAACAAGACGTATAAAGCTTCAACTTCGTAACCAATCTGAACATTTATACGTGTTTTTGGACGACTATTAGTTACTTATATCACGAAGGGTGATAACTTAAATCGTATAAGCTATTATATAATCTCTGATATTGATTCTAATCCTGATTTACAACCATACAAATTTAGAAGTAATAAATGTATATCAGAACAACATATCTATACTTTCAATGTACAAAATATTATCGTAATCCAATGAAAATTATTTTTTTTTATATATATATATTTTAGGAAGCAAACAAACAGATGAGTCAACTGATGTTAAGTGATCACCACCGTCCATAGATACTTGCAACACCAGGGGAGTCACAAGTGCGTTGCCAACCTGTGTTAGGGGAGGCTGAGAGTGAGGGGGGGGGAAGGAAAAAGAAGAGAAGGAAGGTGAGGAGAGGTGGGCCTCCGGCGCTCTCACTGATCGAACGAAACGCAACAACGCAGGCACTGTTACTTTACGTCAGTTTTCTGCGAGAGGGTACTACTACCCCGGTTGAGCCGACACATTCGTACTGAAACCAGTAGTAGCTTTAACGTGGCTCTACCACTACAGTACATATCTTTTACAATTCCTAAAAGTATTGTTCATAATTATTATTTCCTGTAAATTGAGCTATAATATAAGCTTCAAGTGTACATAATTTCATAAAAATCAATTAAAAACATTCCAAGTTCAATCTGGACGTAGAAACGGACAGACAAACAAAATTGTTTCAAAATAGCATATCCATGATCAGTCGCCTTTATAATACGTATTTATTATGCAAAGAAAAGTATTAAATATACAGACAGAAATATAAATTTAACATTCTCCCAAAGATATTCCCGCTTATAATCTGTTCACAAATATATCTCGGCCGACATAATTCACCTGAAACTTTTGTGAATTAAACTTCTCTCTGCCGCTTCGAGCAAATTTTCGAATCAACCGCAATCTTCAAGGATTAACTGTATTTATATTTAACTTGTTATTTTAAGCCCTTTGCTCTGACCAAGCTAATAAAGTAATTCTAAAGCAACATTTAGACTTAATACACGATTAGGTAGAGCTACACTGAAGTTATTATTGGTTTCAGCATGAATGGGTCGGCTCACCCGGGGTAACACCACCCTCTCACAGAAAATTGACGTAAAGTAACAGTGCTTGCATTGTGTTGCGTTTCGTTCGGTCAGTGAGAGCGCCGGAGACTCATCTCCTCTCCTCTTCCCTTTCTTCTCCCCTCTCCTCTCCCTTTCTCTCCATTCCCCCAAACACAGGCTGGCAACGCACTTGCAATTCCTCTGTGGTTGCTAGTGTCTATGGACGGTGGTGATCACTTAACATCAGGTGAACCACCTGTTCGTTTGCCTCCAATGACATAAAAGAAAAGAATCAGTATAGCTGATTGGTAGGCAGTTTCAATGAAAACAGGAAAATGGAACATAAATTAAAATAGACTAAAAACATCGTAAAGAGCATTTTTATCACATATGGAATTATCGCATAATGAGATTACTTAATATACAGCGTCAGAAAAAAAAACTCAAAACAAAAACATAATAAAATTACAAATTTATAGATTGTTATGAACTAAAATTTTTATGTCGCAGACGGAATCGCGGGCACAACTATTTATAAATGTTATAACCAAAGTTTATTTTCGCGTCTGTCTGTGTATTTCCTTAGCTTTTCTAAATTATACATTGTACCGTGGTACGTTTTTGTTTTTTCTCGAACTGACTACGCTATTGACGAGAAAGTCAAGCCGGATTCCTACCAGCTAAAAACTTCGCTAGCTTAGCGCGTATGTAACCCAAGCTAATAGCTAGTTTAAGTGAGTATCATCCAAGTTCATTACAACATTCTGAGCCGAGACCCCATGAACTTGTTGCTAAGCGGCTGAATGCCATAAGCACTGCCCTGGCTCTATTAGTTCAGAGAAACTGTGAAGGCTCATCAGCTCAATAATGGTAGTCAGTTATGAAACAAAGAAAACAATACAACTCTACTATTTCTTAGGACACATAATAATGCAAACCGAGCCGCGAGCATAATCAGTCTTTTATAAATTTTTAACGATAATAAAGTATGTATACTCATTATTAATTATACCAGGAGATGGATTTTGAAGAAGTATAGAAATAAAGTAATATAAGTATTTAATACTAGCCTCTGTCCGCGACTTCGTCCGCGTGGAATAGTTCCTTTGGGCTAACGCTAGCATGCAGCGGAAGCTCTCAAGAGGGAAAAAACGATTTTGAATCAATCTCAATTGGTGCTCCGCTTCTTCTAATCTTAATTTGATGATATATAGCCTATAGCTTTCCTCGATAAATGAGCTATATAACATTGAAATAATTTTTCAAACTGGACTAATAGTTCCCGAGATAAACCCCTACAACGTAATAAACTCACAAGTTTTAACTCTTTATAGTACTAGTTATTTTATTCGATTTGCAATAAATTTACAATTTAAAAAGAAGAAATAGTATTCAAAATATGAACCTAACAACACGATTATCATAGTATTTTTATTTCCCTTTACAAACGAGTGTATCGTTAGCACTCATTATTCAAGCATAACAAAATTTGAAAAAAAAGCATCTTTTAGAGCCTTAAAAATAAATCGTCGTATTTGAAACGAAAATATAACGAATACCGTAGCCCTTCGTGACGTATTTTTAAATGATATCTCTAAATAAAACATGCACATCATTATCCACGTCATTACTTTCAAAAGCATTTTAATTAATGCATCTCCTAGGCCTGAAAGACAAGTCTGCAGTGTCTCTATTTACTCGAGTACCTCTCACACGGGCGGATTCTCTTTAGATTTTCATAAAATTATGCGAAGCTACGGGCGGTTCTATTATGGGAAAGAAAACGTTGCGCTAATTAAAATACTTCAAGTGTTGAGATACTACGGAAATAATATACGTTGTGTTTCGAAACTGTATAATATATTTTATACTAGGTGATAATCGCGACTTCGTTTATGCTGTCCTACGCATGCGTACCATATCGCTTGTCCCACTTATCTATATAGAAAAAAATACATACGTTAAACGATTTTTTAAAATTAAAACAAGAGAAAAACTATGTTCACATTTTTATATACACATATATAGATTTCATTACGTCGTGTCATGTTTTTTTTTTTAATTTTATTTTTGGCAAGCAATATTCCAGATTATTATTGTTACCAGAGTCGTGTGATTATTTCAATGTTCCAACAAGATGGTGGCTCCCTTGTTAGAACTTTCCAAGGAATTTTTGTGACATCTCAGAATTCATGGTCCTTGGTGTTATATTCCATTCACTTCACTTATGCACAATAACCAAACTCTATTATGTAAAGCACCACCAATTTTACAAAATATAGAGTCAAATAACACAAGATTATGAACAAAATATAAAATCCATTACACGACAGACCAATATCCCGCTAAAAAGCCATCGTATTGGTTGTAAGTTTTATTTCTTAAATTCAACGTAAATGTATAAATTAGAAATCGAAAATTAAAAACCACCGGTTGTCGACTTCAGGTTCCAATTGTGAACAATTCCCTTCAATTGGCATTTCAGCCCCTTGAGGTTTTACGCTTCTGAACTGGCACTAACGAGTACAGTTTTCATTTACATTCTTCGTACGTACGCTTTACACGGAGTTCGCGTTCGATTTTCTCTTTACACTTCAATTTAACTGTGAACTTAATGGATTTCAGTTAGATATATCGTGACAGCTGTTACGCTTGTTCTGCTTTGAATAGAGTGGGAACGATTTTTGAATAGAATATTCTTGTTATATTTCTTTCATATTTACTTTTTTTTGTAACCATTTAAAAACTTTAAGTATTCTATTTTTTTCTAATTATTTTAATGTATACTAAATAGAGCTTAAGAAAATATGTGTTTTTGTTTGTTTGAAGATAAACTGTCTCAAATTACCAGTAACATTTGAAAAGCTTTTTTTCCAATTTATAGAATGTTTATTGACTACCATACTTAAAAGAAGAATAATTACTGCACAAAATGTAGAACTGCAAATTACGTTAAGCGAATATGAAGTGATAACGCGGATGTAGTGGGGACGAAGGCCGCCCGACGAAAATCGAGGATTGTCGATAAGGTCCGATCTGTGAATGCCCAAGTCAGCAAGGTACCGCGCCATACAGCTCAGAGCTGTTCTTATTTTCCTAAGTTATTTCTATACACGCCTTTGGTATGACAGAAATTGTAAACTTAAATACATGAATGTTATTGAAACCCAAGAATAAAATTGTTTGTCTTCTTGACAGGATAGCTACGGTCGTGAATTTGAGATTGATTTTATTATAGTACAATTTTTTTAGGCGCGACTAGGAGGTAACGTTTCTGTACCATCCGGTTAGATAATAATTAAACATGTCACGACTTTTATTAAATCTTAAATAATTTAATTCGTTAATTATCATAGTAATCTGTTCGTACTTTTTTATATTTTATTTTCTTTATAACAAATAGTTGCTAATGATATTTCATGCATAACGCATTAAGTTCCGAAATAGTTGATAGCACTAAAGATAATGAAGTTTTAATTTAATATATTTCTTACTTACGTTTAAACCAGATGGCAGCACGGTCGCACATCCATATATATATAATTAATTATATGGTATGATGTTTATTATTATTCAATTTAATTTGTTTTTCCAAAAAAAATTTTATTAGCTATTTATTGACAAAATATTTAAAAAGTTTTACTTCAATCGCGTGTAACGGTTACACGCACTCATTTTCTTTTTAGACTTTGCCATTTTTCAATAATTACGATTACAGAAACATGATATCTTCATTTGTAATTAACCGTGACGGAAAGCGATTAAATCTTCCTCCAGAAGGCAACCGCCGCTCTTGGATTATGCTGTACTTGACAATGGACTAATTACCTTTGTCGAATGATTTTAAAACAGCCGGATAATTCTTAATTACGTTCCTGCAAATCCTTAACCAGCGCTAACAACTTCCGTTTACATTTGCATTCTACTGTGCGCGGTTTAAGAGGTATTAAGTTTCAAATATCCTTTTATATTTCGTTTTCGCTTCACAGTTAATGGGTTCTGGATTGTTCTAAGCGAAGATTAACCTCATGTATACATTGTTATAAGCTATGTAAATTTGCATTTCTAATTACATGTGAATTTCTAGTTAGATTAACATAATGAAATCTTTATGGTGTATTTCTTTTATATAATATATGAAATTGATAAACATCAATGTTATTTCAAGAATGTTTTTACCTAATTAATGTTGTAAACGCGAATGTGAGTTTTGTAGTCAATATGTTCGTTATAGTCTGACCGCAACCGCTTTCCTCGCCATAGGTACGCGAGCGGGGAAACGAAAGGGCGAACGGACTGTCCGTGTCAAACGATGAGATAAAGTATCCAAAGATGGGTCGTACTTTATGCGTTAAGATTTTATATTTCCAAGAATTATAAAATTCATTTCATTTATATTGGTTCTTTATTTGTACTGATCTAAAAATCCTATTGGACAATAACAAGAATTGGATTAAATTATACTCGTAATGCATCTTCAAAAAAATTGTACTTTAATATCGTAAGATCTGTGTGACACTACTAATCTCATATGAGTTCATGCTCTTTCTTACCCACTCCCCACCTCCCCGCGCTTACCTAAGGCGCAGCACAGAGGTTGCGGTCAAACTATACCTATTCATGCCTTATCTACTCAGTCGGTCATCATGAAGTTTTGCATACACGTTTACAAGGGCACAGAAAAGGACATAGGTTTTCATGCAAATGTTCATGTTCCAAGAGATAGGTCAAATCCATCTTAACACGAAACCACGAGCCAAAACGAATTACACTCACCAACACATGGTACTGCAGCTAAAGATGAGAATTATTGGGATTTTAATCAGCACGCTAAATGCGATAAGTGTTGCTATAATTATGGTAGTCAAAAAAAAACACTGTACTAAATAATTGCGATATATCAAATATAAAAGCCAATTGTAGAACCAATGAAATACATTTTAATTTAGTTAATTTTCGTTAACGAAATTGACACGTGATTAACTAATTATATTCGACCAATCACACTACCTTATTTGTTTATATTTTTATGTTAGTTCGAAATTCTATGTATTTGTGTTTTAACATGTTATAATTATATATATATATATATATATATATATATATATATATCATTTATCTATACTAATGTTATAAAGAGGTAAAGTTTGCGAGTTTAAGTACTCGGGGTACCTTATCTCTGGTACTACTGATCCAATATTGTAAATTCTTTGACTGATATAAAGGTATATTATTTCTTTTTGCTATATAATACTATATTTATAATTTATTTTGCAAATATATTTTTTTATGTCACAGGAAACAAACGAACTGGTGGGTTACCTGAATTTAAGTTATTTCGTGATTTCCTACCGCCCATAGACACCAGCAAAACCTGAGGAGACGCAAGTGCGTTACCAGTCTGTGTTGGCGGGGAAGGGAGAAGGAGGGACGTAGGTCTCCGGCGCTGTTACTGGGCGAACGAAACGCAACAACACAAGCACCGTTACTTCACGACGGTTTTCTTTGAGAGGGTGATACTACCTCGGGTGAGCTGTCACATTCATGTTGAAGCCAGTTATAACTTCAACGTGGCTCTACCGCCTATACCTACACATCTACCTACCGACATATATGTTTTCAATAATTTATCATAATAAATGTAATTAAAATCGACAAAAATTCTATAATATGCAGATGAAGTTGCACGAGTCAGGTAATAAAATTATAAAGACAAAAATTATTTATGATATTTTACTTTCATGTTCCAACGATAATCAATAAAAATTGTCGACAACTTTGGCACCCTTGAACTAGTTGGCCCAATGGCTGATCGCCTTAAACGTTAGCCTCATTAGACCCTTGAAGCTGTGAAGACTCATCGAATCAATTTCATTTATTAGTTGAAAAAAAAAACCCTGAAAATTGATATGAGTAGATATCTGACGTAAATAATATGTACATATTATCTATTTTGGTATAAATAAGCTATTTATTAAAACAAATAATAACGGAGCCGGGGAAACTCATTGTTACATTCTTACATCACATATTAGTTTGTATAGTTCTTAATAAATCGGACTACTAATAACTATAAAGGAACCTCGGTATTGCGTCGCAATCACCACTGTAGGAGCCTCGACATAATCACTTCGGGATCACCACTGTACGAGCCTAGGCATCACGTCGGGGTCACCACTGTAGGAGCTTAATCATTATCACGTCGGGGTCACCACTATAGCAGCCTCAGCATTATCACGTCAGGGTCACCACTGTAAGAGTTTCGGCATTATAACGTCGCAGTCACCACTATAGGAGCCGAGACTGACTTGGGGATCATGCTAGTGAAACTCGGAGTGCGTAGAAATAAACCGTTTTATATTAATTCCATATATGGTACTTAAATATACAAAAGATCTTTCAACTATTTCTGAAACTTATTATACGATTTACAATAAATTTAAGCGTTTCTGCCTTTATTACAAAAAGGATGACGTATTCGAGTTATCGTTAGCTAAAAAAAGTTTCTAGAAGTTTATATATACGCTGGGAAAATTCTAAGAAAAGTAATATAGAAGACTATGAACATACAATGAAAAAATGAAATCATGCCAAAACAAATTGTTTGATTTTATAATTCATGAACGATTCACGAAAGATATGCTTACCGGAATCTTACACGGTACATAACTTATAATATAAATTGTTCTGAGAACGTATATGTACATGATAAGTATCACTTATATCTATATGATAATAAGGTAAGATATGATTTTGTTATATATGGGATACCCTCCCTTACGTTTTAGCAAAATTTTTATTTTTAACCTTTAGGTACATTAATTTACTCTCTCATATTACGCTATAAGTTGTAAAACACCTGTAATTTAGAGTGCATTTGTTGATGGTCATTCTTTACAGATGTATATATTGAACTGTCCTAGTATAAAGCATGTTGATGATTCGGATAACTAAGAACATCAATTCTCATCAGTCATATGGTGTTACAGAATAACTTTTTCCATGAGATGTTTTACTAAAAACTGCCTAAAAAAATTGGCAAATCGCTCCTTTACTCAAAAAAGATGAAACTCAAAAATTTTACTTTGTGGGAAAATTCGTTTAAAGTTTGACCAAGTTTACACGTTCAGTTTAAGTTTATCTTACTGATAAAGGAAGCGCTTTAAGTCAACTCAAAAATAAAATTAGTAGTGTAATTATATTATTGAATTTGCATGTTATAAAAATATTTTCATGATTGTAACAAAAATACGTATAAATAATTAATTTTTATTTTAACTTTGTAGTCAATACAGGTTTTTATAAAATATTTTATAGAATAATTTCAATGCAGATAGAGTAACAGGATAATGCACAACAATAATAGTTTAAATAAAACTGAATTAAGTCACAATATCACCGAAAAAGGAAGTATCTACATTTTTTTATATAAAATGTCATAAGTCGAAATTAATGCATTTTTTAAATAAAGTAAAGAAGATTAATTGCTTTTTATTAAGACACGGACTTATTACATATTAGTTTACTGTATTAACTATTGTCGGAAACTAAGTTTATCATACATTAAAAGCAAAAAGAGAATAATAGTCATATATTTTCGTAGTTTTCATCCTATTGAAGTAGGTGTTAAATTAAATGCATTCTTCTCGCAATGTTAATTTACTTACTTATTTAGAATTAAATGTTTTTTTATTAAACAAGCCAAATAACCACTCAGCTAAATCTCAGGAATAATTAATGTAAAAACGGATAGTGAACTTATTCGCATAGATATAAAAATATCTTTGCCTCATTCTTTTTTCACAGAAGTTATATAACATATAAAATAATTCAAGCGTACCCTAATAAAAATCAAAATAACTGTCACGTCTCTTTATTTCCTTGAGCTGAATCCAACGAAATTACATTTCCTCCTCTTAGATGCTCGAAAAAATCCAGCACCGATATTATTGTGGTCACAAAATCTACCTGTAAAGACTCTTTCTACAAATTTGTAAGGAAATCCTTTATATTTAAGTACTCGACTGTTGCTGGGACATAGGACTGAAGGAACAATACAGCTGGCATGCTCCACCAAAACGATACGGAGGCATCGAAGGATTTAAATATTCGGACTACGCGATTGTTATCCAAATGTTTTTGATTTATTATCTTTCAGACCTATTTAGAAGTCCTTGGAAAGATTTATTGATTCACTATTTAATATAGTTAGTAACTTTATAGGTTTACTAGTTTATGTGGATAAGAATTTAAATGTATATAATAAATAGAAGGGGTTAGATGGATTTTCGAAGCAGCTGATTTCCATCTGAGCTATTTTTGTTTTGACAGCGGCAGCAAAATTTACCTTTATATTCTAGCTATATTTTTTCATTGCATGAAAACTCAGTTAAAAAGTTTTCTATGAATAAATCCAGCTAGATCGATTTATTGTCCCGGAAACTACCTACACACTAAGTTTCACGGAAATAGATGACGCCGTTTCCGAGATCCTGAATATATACAAATATAACAATATACAAAAATGGTTCGTTTAAAGGTATTAGATAGATATAAAATATTAAATAAAACAAACTATAGTAGTACATATAAGTGAATTTTTAAAGAGGCAAATAGTTTATTTCATAGTAACTTAAAGGCTCGACTTTTTGGTATGAGTTATTTCGCGATTTAAGCATTTCATCTAACGCATCGCCGTAATATGGGACTCTATTTTTTATGGATCAAAGTTTAAATTATGTTTTATAATAATTAATTAATAATATAAGACAAACAAACTCATTAATTTATTCTATTGTCATCGATCCCTGATAAATGTGCTGATAAATTAAACTTCATTTCACATTTTGATGTTGTTGAAAATCACTTGCAAAGATTCCGTTTCATACATAGATATATGTGAAGCTAATAAAAATCTTATTAAAAATGTAGAGTATGGACATTCTACGTGATCACTATTCTATATTTCATTATCATCAATAATCATCAATACCTTCAAACGAGCAATTCTTGTATATTTTTATATTGTTATAGGTTCAGGATCTCAGAAACAGCGTAAGCGATTTCCGTGAAACTTAGTATGTAGGTAGTTTCGGGGACGATAAATCGATTTAGCTAGATTTTATTTATGGAAACCTTTTTTATCTGAGTTTTCAGACAGTTAAAAAATATAAAGGTAAATTTTGCCGCCGCTATCAAAACGAAAATAGCTCAGATGAAAATCGGTTGATTTGAAAATCCATCTAACCGTAGTTCAAATCAAAGTGGAAGAGATATCTTTTTTTTTTTGGTGGAAAAAATGCTAATTTTGTGAGGCTAACCTAACAGTTTACTTTAATTTTCAAATGTTTTTTAGAGAACCGAGTTAGGCTCGGTCGTCTAGGTATTGTAATCTAATAAGACCCATAACAAGATTTACAAGCACGGTCTCGTAAATGCTTAACATAGATTCATTATTCACATATTTATGTTAATGATTCGTCTAAGCATTCTCCTAGCTCGGCTGAAGCAGTATTTCATCAAAGCGTAATATTACCCTTGAAGTTAAACGAAGTCGGTTTGGTAAACTAAAACCTAAGGCCGTACAATAGGTCTGTGAGCTGCAGACAGGCACTATCTGTATCTTAATTAAATTGCTGAAGGACTAGATAGCGCGGTCTTAACCGCCAACCGCAATCTTTTGACTTTAGTAACAAGTTGGCATGCCTCAGCATTATATACTATACCTACGCGACTAGAAAGGAGTGTCTTATTTTAATTAAAATGCTTTAGGATTAACAGTATTTCACTAAAAGTACTAAACACATTTAACATTCTTAAAGATATCTCGTAAATTAATCTATATATACAAATAACCGCCTCTCATCGGGGGAGGGGGGGGGGAGAGGAATTCAGCCTCACACACTGGAACCGAAATAGTCTCGGAGGGTTCGGTTCCAGAAGGGTTTTCTCCCACGCACGCTGCGGCTGTGGAATGAGCTCCCTGCTGAGGTTTTTCTAGGGAACTACAGTACGGCATTCTTCAAGGGGAAAGTAAATAGGACATTGAAGGGTCGGCACCGCGCATGTGATACCTTTGATGTTGCAAGCGTCCATAAGCTACGGTGACTGCTTAACATCAGAAGGCCCGCATGTTTGCTACCATCGTAGTATAAAAAATAAAATTGTAGTGTCCGTTGTTTGTCCGAGGTAATCTTCAAAACGGCATAGAAGGATTTCACGTGAATAAAATTGCTAATAGACATCAGTAATCCTCAGAGTAGTAACTAGGCTACATTTATAGGCATTATTACGCTTCTTCGCGAGGGTTGAGCAATAATCCTAAAATTTAACAAAGGTAAAGTAGGTGTGGGTTGCGTGATGAACTCTGCGTGTCTAAACAATTTTTCGGAATACACGTAGTCTTTTTTGTTCGCTTTGTAGTTTCAGGTTTTTTACCTCAATCTCACGTGATGGCTAATCTCACAGTGATCTAGAACGGGAAACGGGATAAAAATACAAGACTAGCTCTCGAGTGCAGCTAGTAGAACATTTTAGGTGGTAGAGCCACGCTGAATTTATTACTGGTTTCAGCATGAATGGATCAGCTCGCCCGGGGTAGTACCACCCGACGTACAGAAAACCGACGTGAAGTAACAATGCTTGCATTGTTGCGTTTCGTTCGATCAGTGAGAGCGCTGGATGCCCACCTCCTCTCCCCTCGCCCCTCCCTACTTATTACGAATATAATGAGGTGGTCGTAAATCACCTCTATCCGTAATATTTGTATAATGTACCAACTAATATTACGTTCTTTATCCGGCTTGCGCAGGACCAATAAATGTTACTAATATAATATATTGGTGCAGCCACTCAAACAAGTTTTCGGTCTTATTAGACTCTGTCGTGTCAATATTCCCAATAAACTCTATCGTTCAGAGTCTACTCGGTGACCGTTCCGATCAGAGTCTATGATGTTACTGTTTTTGAACAAGTTCATGTTCCTTATTTAAAGGTCTCGCAGCTGTAATGGGCCGATACACGCGCTCTATGCGTGTGGCTCACTTAAAGTCGAAATTAGCTCGACCGAGATCCTCTAGGATGCGCACGTTTGGGAGGTAACGCACATGGATTCGTTCTTTTGTCATTATTTCCCTAGACCGTGGCATTGACACAGATTTATTGCATCTTGCACAATTTAAAACAATACTTATCCCTAATAAATTATAAGACTATTCGTTCCTTATTGTCCATATAACTTATTGCTAACACTGTTTCTACAAACTAACACAATACGTACGCCAAACTAAAGGGTAATAAATCTATGCACTTTCACATCCTATTTCTATTCACTATTTAAAACTATTCAATGTCACTGAGTGTCTTGCACATGCTCGCTGTCCGTAACACTACTCTTATGCCCCTTACTCTTTCCTCGAAACAAAGGCTGCCATCCTTAAAATTACGTAGGTAAACTTACAGTAATTTAAGAAGTTAGTTATTAAGATTAATAAAGTAAAAGGTTTATCTTTTCTGCTTTTTAGTTTTTTAGACGGTTTAATTTTTTGTTAAAAAGTTTTATATATAATTTGTGAAGTGTAATTTTACATATTATTCAATACATTCATTTAGATTACAATATATAGCACATAGTATAACAAAACTGTCGTTTTATAAGAGATAAAATGAGAACAAAAGTCCCATTTTATGAAGAAGGAACGTGCCTTTGAAAAAATGAAGTGCCGACATCAAATCCTGATCAGAATGAACGTCTCGGAGTGGCCCAGTTTCAACATCCAATCTCATTGATCGCTACTCACCGGTTAAAAATATGTAAACTTTAGAACATAAAGTAGCTTATGTAATTATTAATCTTATATTATTCACATGGTCGCTTAGTAGCTGCACATATTTGTTTAATTTCTTTGTAATTGTCAGAACAAGATTTCTTTGAAATAAAGTGTTTGGAAATCATACAAAAAGTAAAACATTTGGATTAAAAAATCTCCATATTTTTTGAGTCAGTACGACAAAAGACAATATATGATAAAGAATTTTAACAAAAATTGCTTGGTACACACACATATATGTTTCGACAACTTATATATGTATGAATAGCTTAGGTTAGCTCAGATAGGGTAATCGCATGTATCAGGCAACAGCCCAAGCCGAGGTGTGCCGTGCAGGGAGCTGGTTGCCAAAATAAAATCGGCTGAGTGCCTTAATCGCTCGCCTTAGTAGCCCGGTGAAGCTGTTAAGACCCTGCTAGGTCAATAGCGTATTAATTTCGAAGAAAAAAAAAGTTACCAAAATTGACAAATTGGCATTCAGTTGCCATTTTTATGTTCGTACTGCAAAAGGAGAATAGGATGGTGTCATTTCCTTCGTTAGTACAAGCGTTCGAATTCGGGGTGGACAGTTAATCTATACCAATGTTATAAATAGGTTAAGTTTGTCAGTTCGTGAGTTTGTGCGGTTGTGGGGTGTAATATTTGGATGCAATAAAACTGGTTTTGGAAATTCTTTTACTTGTTGAAAGTCACGTTATTTGTGAGTGTCATAGAATATATATTAACTCCAAAACTGAATGCAATTTTTTGTGTCTGATTTGCAAAGTAAGTCGTAGAAAAAACGATTGAACGAAAACGTTTCTTACGAAGGCTGCCTTATCGATGAGAGATATATGATTGAGTTCCAAAGAAAAGTTGTAGAGCTTGATAATGCCTACAAAAAAGTCAACGACAGCATATATTTAACTTTTATATTTAAGTCACAAAAAGCAGTTTTTTTATAAACGTTTCCCGCCCAACGAAATGGGCACGGATCAGTTAGAATAAGATAAAAAAAATTAAAATGTTCCATCTTCCATGGCAATTTTTTGTTGTAATCTTTCTCCGAGTTGCGTTGTAACACACTCATAGATCTTGGCACACATTTCCGGCATGGGACCGAATGCCGAAGAGGAATTTGAATTCACAAAACTTTTTCGATATAACACCCATATTGCTAGCGTAAATAACATTTTCAGTAGGAATGAAGGTCAAACCTTCGTTAAGTTTAATGTAACCCGACCTAAATAGTTTATTTTCATCTCGAAATACAACATAAGTTATGCTGTTTAAACGTACGATTAATAATGTAGAACATACGACATTATTTTAAACGCGTATTATTCTTACATGAATTATACGAGAATTAATTTAGAAAACAATTTCAATCCAAAATAATACGTAGAGAAAATGTATTACACATATAAACATAGTAATAAATAAAACTAAATAAGACAACTAGAACTTAAACTGTCCGAATTTTTTTCTAAACAAAGTAATGTATATCTTTTATTTAGCGTACTGGTAATGAATATGGAAGTAAAAGTTATTTTGTCTTTTTTTTTAATTCAACCCAAAAACGGGTTGACCGATTTTTATAAAAGTATATAAAAACGATGTATTGCTTCTCAATTTACGAGTTATAAAAATTATATATAAAATAGATACCCTCGCGAACTTCGTTTCACCTTAGTATGTTTTTTTTTATTAGCCTACGTTTTTTGTAGATAAATTATACATTTACATACCAATATATAGAACATTTTGCTATGCTACCACATAGAGACTGTTCGCTTTACCGAAATACAAATTGAGAAAGCGTAATATGTTACATGCGTCAATTCAAAACTGAAAAAAAAGCATCGTAATTACGGACGCATTCAAGTTCAATTCAATTCAATTCGCTAATTTGAATTTGCATTCACAATTGCAAAAGACGAAACCTTATTTGCAGGTTTTTTCATGCAATTTTTTCTCCATTAAAACTTCCTCAGAGTTCAAGAAGTAAATCAAATCAAAAGATACTCGAAATGGACCAGCCGTCTTATTTATTTTGCATAGCATCATATTTTGCGATTCATTTTTATTAATGCAGATTTTTAGAGAATGTTAGAAAATAATTTCAAAAATTAATTTTCTGAACCGATTTTAATATAATTTTGTATACGAGTGTTAATTTACCTAATACCAAATTCATAGACTCTGGTAATTATTTAGGACTATTTAGGGCTGCATATATTAATGCGTGCGTCTTCTGTTAATTAGCGTTTAAGTTTCCATTTTTACAAATCTTGACCTTTTTGTACGCTTTAACTACTCACCCGACCATTATAACATTTTGCCGTTGACTTTTTTATAAGTATTATCAAACTTTACAACTTTTCTCTAGAACTCAATTATATATCTCTCATCGTTAGGCAGCGTTCATAAGAAACTTTTTCGTTCGACCTTATCATCTCCGACTTATTGTACAAATCCGACTACCATAAAAAATCTTGTCATTTTTCTAGTAAATATATAGCCTATGATACTTACAAATAACGTGGCCTTCTATTGTTAAAATAATTTACAAAATTGATTTACTAGTTCCTAAGATTACCACCTATATAACCTCACAAACCAGCTCTTTATAATATTAGTATAGATAACGCTGTCTGTATATCCCTAAACGTTTTATTACAAATTCATTTTTTTTTATGTCATAGGAGGCAAACGAGCAGGCGAATCTCCTGATGTTAAGTAATCTTCGCCGCCTTTAGACACTTGCAACACTAGGGGTGTCGCAAGAGCGTTGCCAGCCTATGATTGTAGGAATGGATATGGGGGAGGGGAGGTGGACCTCCGGTGCTATTACTAACCGAACGAAACGCAACAAAGCACTGTTACTTCACGTCGGTTTTCTATGAGAGGGCGGTTCTACCCCGAGCGAGCCGACCCATTCATGCTGAAACCAGTAATAACTTCAGCGTGGCTCTACCACCTACAAAATCGTTCAATAATGAAACAATTTAATTATATTTGTACATTTTATTACCACCCGTTTATTTCATATTTACAATTGTAAATTACCAAAAGCATAAGAAACCTATAACGATCCATTACCTTCGTAATACGATTATTTAGCTGTGCCTTTAAAACGTCGTATTCCCCATTTTTAATTGATAAATAACGACAAACTTTACATTCGCAATGTAATGTAGAAGTTAATTTGGTTCGCTCATTAACAGAAGGCGTTATACCAGCCGCAGGTATTATCTCGTGACAACACCCACTAGGAATACCCCAGCTGCTTTCATTTTATTTCGGCAAAATTAGATTCCTTACCAAATAGTGTACTCACATAATCTTGATATTTGCTATACAGACTTAACATTTTTAAAGCTGTATTAGAATTAATTATTTGAATAAAAACACACATTTAAATATAATATAATGAAAAATGGGACACAAGTAATATATAATTGATGTATCTATATTTTACCTAAAATCACTAACATTTTTTGGCACCGAAAATGACGTATAAGTTTTAATTGTTAAGAAAGTTTCTTCAACGATAATATATCCATACTACACAATTTGTTATTATTGAATCTGATTTTAAACATGGTATATTAAATTATACAGTTAATTTAAACAATTATTTCATTGCATTTTACTCTTATATGTGTAAAATTGTTTAATCGCGTTTTAAACTTTTGTTGAGATTATAACGATTTATGATAACTTTACTAATAATAAAATCAGGATAATTAAATAATTTACATATATTGTATTAATCATCATAAAACCAGCTCCTGAAATTTTGTATCTAAATTTGATTCTTACTCCGATATATAAATTATTTAAACAATGCAATGTTAATATAACTGCAGCCATAATGATCCTGATAACTGCGGAAATACGAATATTAGAATAAATTAAACAGTTTCAATATAGAGAGTTTGAAGCGGAATAACAAACGCAACAGTGCAAATAGTTTCCATAAAATAATGCAATGCTTAATTCATATATTCAATTCACAATGTGTTTCTATTAATATTTTAAGTGACATTATGACAAAATTTAATTTAATCATATTTACTACAAATTTGATTTAGATGATTTATTAAATGTAGTATTCTGATACAACTAAAACGGTTTACTCATTTTTTATTAGATTTTGCACAATATACGTCATTTTTCTATAGACCATTATTATTATTTTTTTTTTATATCAAAGGAGGCAAACAAACTGGTGGGTCACGTGATGTTAAGTGATCACCACCATCCATAAACACTAGCGACATCAGGGACATCGCAAGTGCGTTGCCAGCCTGTATATGGAAGAAGGAGGAGGGGAAGGAAAGGGAAAGCAGGAAAGAGGAAGGGACGTGGGCCTCCGGCTCTCTCACTTACCGAACGAAACACAACAATGCAAGCACTGTTATTTCACGTCGGTTATCTGTGAGAGGGGTGGTACTACCCCGAAGGAGCCGACCCATTCATGCTGAAACCAAAAATAGCTTCAGCGGGGCTCTACCCCCTACAAAATGATGAATTAATGGTGTTGATTATAATATTATTAGAAATTTAAAGAATTGTTAATTATTAATCAATTGTAACAATTAATCACTTTTTAAATAACCGACACGAGTTGTAGAACTACTGCACACTATGACAGCCACCGAAAGAGTGAGTTTTGAGACATGTTTTTTTTTCGCAAACTGATAATGCTGTTGTCCTGGAAAGGTCTTTACAGCTTTACCGAACTATTGAGGCGAGCGCTGAAGGCACTCGGCCGATTTGGGATGTTTGGGCAACTAACTCAATGGTGTACGGCACATCTCGGCTTGGGCTGTTACCTGTTTTGAGCAAAAATCACGACGTATCTGAGCTAACCTAAACTAAACTATTTAGATATACGTATATGAGTTATTGAAACATGCATGTGTGCCTCGATGACTTCTATATGTATTTCGTGTCGAATAAATTCCTCTAAACTATATAGTATAGGATAGGAAAGGAAAAAATAAAGGTAGAACTCTTTGTCGTTTATTTCTCTGAGAAAGATAAACAGCGTGTAAGCTTGTAAGCGTGTAGGCGTGCACGTGTGTATAGGTGATATGTGTGATGCTGTAGCAGTGATATAAGGTTTTGTGTCACTGTATCGCGCGAGCAGTGTACTCAACGGCTCCACGCCGAGAGAACGGACCTAGGCTTGAGCCGCTGCCGAGGGGGGCCTAATCTGGTGTAAGGAGTCAACATGGAAAGCGTCACTCCTTATATGAGCCTTCGCAGAATAACTACCCGACTTTTGTTTATTTCCAACATAACGTCGACCAATGGCGTTTTCGGTCATTAGTAACACCTCCGATATAGTCTGTAGTAAGTAATTAGTATTACGGAGAGTGTTAATAATAATATACTACTAATGAGCACGGTTTGATGATGAGTTATCATAGATTCAATAAAAACAAACATCGGTAATGGCTAACATTAAATTAGATCATGTATTTTCTCCCAACGCTTCACCGTCTAAATATATAGAGATCTGTGTACAGTTAATGAAAAACAATTTTATAAGCAACAAGTATGTGCGAATGATACAAAAAAATATATTTTGTATTCACAAGTATCAAGAAGGTTTAATTCATCTTTGAAACTCAGTAGTCTTAAGACGAGCAAGCGGAAAGGATTTTATGATTAAGCTGAACTCCCTCATTATCGCCGTCTTAGCTAATGTCTCCGTCTTTTACCAGCCGCCAATTATTGTATAAGAGAAGAGCTCTTCATTTTTTGGCTCCTAATGAGACGTTGTTCGCGGCAGCATTGTAAATTGTACATTTTTTGCATTTTGACCGAACAATACAAGTAAAAGAATATCACAATAAACAGTGACAAAAACATGGTTTAAAAAGATGAAATTTTTAGAACATTCGGAACATGAAAATTTAATATAATTTACAACGAAACGGATTCTATAGAAATTTATTAGCACTAACATTTCTCATAGTTATACAAATATTATGAGCATTTATAGTTTTAAAACTGTATAAAGAGTTGTTCCAAAATTTTTCAACGCATCTGTGATTCCTCTCGTGTTACAGATGTTCATGGGCAGCGATGATCACTTACTATCAGGTGACCCGCATGTTCATTTGCCACCAATGGTATAAAAAAGACACCTATTTATCACATCATCCAGGACTTATTTGCTAATTCATGAATCAAGAAATTAAAAGATCTTTGTTTAGCCCAACAATCACCTGTGATTATACAAGAAATCTTCCCAGTCACGCAGGTTTTATACGATGTCTCTCTTCACTATCAGCCAATGTGATATTTCTGTTAAAGATGTCCAAAAATTAAGCAAAAACACTTGATGCATAACACTAGTAGTGGGGATTCTTGCATCGATAACTACTCGATCGTTTTTTTTTTCTCGTACTGACTACGCTATTGACCTAGCAAGGCTTTAACAGCTTCACCGGACTACGAACTACTCGATCGATAATCACGTAAAGCTATGACAATATTTCTCTGCTAAGTCGGAAAAAGTGGTTCCTTTTCAGAGCTTTTAAGACACGTGTTTTTTTTTCTTTCTTCTTCTATTCTGCAGACTCTTGGTCTTCACCTTTTTTGCTTTCGTTTTTTTTTTTATTGTGTACGTCAAAAATCGTATCTGTGACCACCTATTGTGTGGTTTTTATTTATATATTATTATTATTATATGTATTTATTTTTAATGGCGTTATTGCCTTTATGGCGGTTTCATTTTGGTTTTTTAGGTTATAATTCATAATGTACCGCGCCGGAGCGTCCACAGCCCACCCGATTAGGCCTCCCACGGCAGCGGCTCAAGCCTAGGTTCGATCCCTCGGTAGGGAGCCCTTGAGTGCGTTGCTTGCGCGATACGGTGACACACAAATATACATCACCGCAACAACACCACACGATCACCCCCACACACGTGCACGCTACACGCTTACACATGAAAGTGGAAGGGTTTACTTTTTTTTCCCTTATCGAACTAAAAAACTCTCAATTTTCCGATAATAAATATATGGAAGAGTTGTTGAGGCGTGTATGCTTGGTACACATATACGGTTCAACAACTCATACATATATGAATAGTTAGCTAGGCTAGCTAAGATAGGTCGCGATTTTGCATGCAACAGGCAACAGCCAAGCCGAGGTGTGCCGTGCACCCTTGAGCTGGTTGCCATAATAAAATCGGCTGAGTGCCTTAAGCGCTCGCCTTAGTAGTCTGGTGAAGCTGTTAAGACCTTGATGGGTCAATAGCGTAGTAATTTCGAGAAAAAAAAAATAAAAAACGTCCACAGCCCCATGGATGAACCTACAAGCCGCGTCACCGTGCGTATGACACTTGTTACGTTATTGGTTTAACTTTCACGAACAAAATGTATGTCTGAGTCGTTCGTCATTACAAAAATGTATAAAGAAGTACGTGAAAATATATTCACAACTACTAGGGATAAGTAACCATTTCCATCTAAAAAATGATAGGACAATCAAACAAAAGACTATCAGTTTCATGTATTTTCATAATAATTACTAAGCGATCAGTTTAAGAGATCTGCTATGGCTTCACACAGGAGCAGTTTATGTACTAAACGAAACCGAGAAAATTAAATAATAACTCAATAATTATGTACTAAGAGGAAGTTTTACAGTTTTTTTGTATCCGTCAGTCAGTATTTAGTAGCTTAACGATTTTAACTCTGGCTTGACCATCACAGGTGTCAAAAGCCAGCAATAAATCTACAATTGTTATTATGTATACTATAGCTATCCCTTCCTATTTGTTCGGGTTAGGAATCCAAATATTTGTGCCTAAAAACCTTTATTACTTTATTACTTACTAGGGTAGTCCGGTGAAGCTGTTAAGACCTTGCTAGGTCAAAAGCGTAGTCAGATCGAGAAAAAGAACTTTTACCTTATGACCGCCAGTTCATTATCGTTTCATAAAAGAATCAAACAACTTTACATCGTATTGATGTCGCGCCCAAGGCAACAGCCCAAGCCAAGGTTTGGCCACTTTGAGACCTTTAGTTTGTTGCCAATCGGCTGACTGCCTTAAGCACGCAGTAGTAGTTCAACAAAAATGCGAAGGGCCGTCAAGCCCGTAGCATTAGTGTTAGAAAAAAACATCAAAACGAAATGGTGGGTCTTAAACCTTCTGCATTAGACTTTTAAGGAACAAAACCCGATAATACTTGAATTTTTATTACAAATATTGACAATACACATACAAAGAATTTAACAGATGTAAAATTGTAAAACCAACATTAAAGAAACAATACAGTCATTCATTACCAGGAAGTGACCTACAAAAACATTGCTATTAATAGTTTTATGTGATTTTTTATTATTCTTGATTTGTAGCGTGGTCGTAAAACTTCTTCGGAGTATCCGTCAAACATATTATGCATACTGTGGCAGTAAAACTAAAGTATTTGTGATGAAAATATGAATGTCAAAATAAACAACAGACTCTACTTTTGGTTGTTGTGAAAGTTCAATTTTTTTTTAACGTACATTTGCACGTTACTGAAATCTAAATAGATATTTTAATGTACATATTTGCATACCTATGCGATCTCTAACCTGGCTGAATCAATTTTACCAGTATTTTATTCGCACATAGAAGACTTCGGAATGCAATCTAAACTACCTGCTCTTAGAAAAGTAATAGCAAATCTGAACAAGTTTAATATGGCCTATCAACGTACACTAACAAAGTCACGTGGAATCGGCAGTACGTAATTTTATAACATAAAATAGAACAAAGTTTTTGTTTAAATGCTTCCAATTATAAAACTCAAGTTAAATTATAAAACTAATTTCGTATCAAATTTAATGAAGCTCATTTGAAATCATGACATTTAGGTTACACACACGTTCTAATAACGGTAGTTTGTTTAGTACAGGAACTGGGTTGTTTCACATTACTTTTTATGAACTCTGTTACAGAATAGTTCCAAAATTTCTCACAAATTGTGTTCGAGTTTCGGCACATCTAAAATCATTTTTAGCAATTAGCAAGTTACTTAAACGAATGAAATATATTTACAAACACCTTGATATGTTGCAGTAATAAACTTGAATTATTAAAAAATGTGTTCCCATAAATCTATACTAATATTATAAACAGATAAAGTTTGTGAGTTTGCATGTTCGGGGGTAATAATAACCGGTACTATTGATCTGATTTTGAAAATCCTTTTACTGCTATAAAGGTATATTATCCTTGAGTGCTATAGTTTATTACTTTTTAATTTGGTAAACATTTATCTTCCATAATTAATCACAATAAATATAAATGAGGTCGGTAAAAATTCTATAATTTTTAATTAGAATCATTGGAATGGAATAACCGTGAGCTCCAGGACGGGGGCCACTCATTTTGCACATAGGAATTCGAAAATTCATAGAGGGGTATGCTGATCAATTGCCCATTATTATCTATATATTAAATATTTGCCTACCTTTACAAAAAAAGTTTGAAAGATTTAAAATGCGTGGAGTCGCGTCCAAAAAAAATATAAAAATCGAAAGTCTCAAGATGGCTTCTTGAAGTTAGTCGTTTAGTAATATGGTGAGCTTCAAAATCGTAATACAAAATATAAATAATATAACACTAAGTCTCGCTAATCTGGAGTCACGAGTAGGTATGTCAATGTTAATGATAACGGTCAGTGAAGCGAAATAATAAGATTTTACCCATCCAAAAATTCAAACACATATATGACACAGTCTAGTATATACAATATTTTGCATATACACCACAAGTAAGTACTTATATTGAAGTCATCAGTGACGCGAACCCATAAGTTTTTCCTCTACCAGACACCCCTAAAAAACCTTTTCTTTATCACTCAACGTGACGTGATAACATGAAGTTTTCCCTTCGAAAAGATCAAAATTTATTCAGTAAATTTTGAGTGATGCGCGCTGAATGTTTAGGCAGTAGCAATATTTATGGCGGATACAATGCACTCGATTCTCGTTCTAAATCAATTAAGTTTTTTATATATACATTATATTTCGCCTAATTATCTAGAAACACACAAAAATTATACACAATCTTTTACAGACCTATGTTAAAGCACAGTATCTAAAACCGTCGATTGACTTCACTTTCACTAGAAAGTGAACGCGGAAACGACATGAATAAAACAAAAGGGTTTATTGTTCGTTTTATTATCGAAGGTTATTAACTCAGGGTTGCCTCTTACAGCTTTCAACACCGGTCATTGCACCTAGGTTTATTACGTTTGTGTTTATACTTTTATAAGTCTTAGAATAAACTTTAACTTAGGTTGTCTTTGTTGTTTCTTAGTATTTGTTTTGATATTATTATTTTATGTGTTAAATGTGATAATGAACTATATCATCTCTTAGAATACTTACTGTAAGTGAATAACCAAACACCTAGTATACGAGTATATAGATTAAATACAAAATTTCACGACAAGATTGATAAATATACCAAATTCCTTCAAAATAATCCCAACTTTTTAAGTGTAATTAAATGTTAAAAAACTATATAACTTAGTAAAAATCAATTTTTGGTAAAGATTTTTAAAATAATCGTATTCCCGAATTACGGGAGATCTGATTTACCAAATTTCTTCGGAATTCCTCTGGCCGTTTAAGTATGATTGATGGACAAACATTACAAACGTACTTTCTACGTTTCATATAAGTATAGATATATATATATATATATATATAGAAATAAGATAAGATAAACCAGTTCATTTCCTTTTTCTGCTGTTTCTGGACCGATTTTCGTTATTTTTCGCTATAGTATTATTTATTAAAAAATGGAAATAATCAGTTTTTTTTTTCATTATAACTTCACGCTCCTTACATCTATATTTGTGTTACATATGTAATATTTGCAAATTTAATTGGTGGAATGTCAATTTAATTACCGTAAGTACGAACTCCGGCATGTAGCAACGAATTTTTCGAAATTCGCATACAATTACTCATTTAAATCGGACATCGGCTGAGAAAACATCATGAGGAAACCTGAACTTGAGAAATATTCTTGTATCATTATGTCACATCATGTATATGAGAAAATATAGTAGGTAATGTGAAGTTAGTTTTGTTCGGAATTTATAATCGTGAATACGTCATCGGCTGGCGTGATGCTTATGCCCATACCATCATTCGGAAGGAGGCTTATGACCCTGCAGTGAAGTTTCTTACAGGCTAATTGATGATGAAGATGTTATTGTGATATATTATCGCATAAAGAAGAAGGTTTGTACCCCATATTATAGTCGAATTTCGACCTCTGGATGATTTGTAGTATTCTATATTCTATAAATAATGAAATTGAAGTTCAATCATACTATACACCGTAAACGTAACATAATGTAAACCCTAGACATGTTTCCAAAAACATGTAACCGACATTTAATTGTTTAAAAAAATATGACCATTTTTTTAAATATTGATACTCCAAAAACCTTGAATAAATACAAGTTTTTAACAAAGAATAATTTATTTACTATAAGTAAAAAACATGACAAACCAGACTTTCAATGATTAATGTATAGAATGATTAATGACATACATAACGAGAAGTACAAGAAAACTCTTACAAACGTATCTATTCTGAAGAATTATATTTTATACTAACTCTAACTAAGCATCTTCATTTTTTCTTGATCTCTCTGCTTTTAATAGATAGATTGAATCTAAAATAACTGACACGTTTCTTAGTGAACATAGTAGCGCAGTCCGAGAAGAACTTGCAAACACTTAAGATATGTTGATCCATATTAAGGTTTTTCTGGAATGCTATGGCCTCCTTCTGCGAGGAAGTCATCTCACAGAAGAAGGTGGCAGAGAGAGTCCGCGAGCAAGACCCTCACAGTGGCTGTCTCTGCCAATGGAGGACGGGCAGGAGGAGGTAGCAGTTTGTCCGCCTCCTCTCACCGTAACCGGACCTGGGAATATAGGTTGGGGGGTTCTTCTTCCCATTGCACAGGTCCGTCGGACGTAGGAGACGGCCGGTGTGGACACGGTTATCTCCTAACAAGACGGGCGTCTTGGCCTGGCGGCGCTATTGCTGCTGGGCCAACCGCTGGGGTGGCACGATGAAGTCTATAGAGATCTCGTGCCGCCCCAACTGTAGTGGTAGACGTTCACCGTGGAGTTGTCTTTGCGAGTCGGACATAAACCACGGATTTCTCCACGTAAAAAAAAGAAGGCTTTTTGGTCGTGCTTGTGGTGTTCGAGTATAATAATAAACCTTCAGGTAAAACGTACTTCTATCCGTACCTCGCATGAATGTTCTTCTGAATACATTTATGCTATTCATTGGTAAAAAGTAATCAAATAATTAATTAAATATGAATAATATTGTTATGAAATATCCATAGTAATGTGATTTATCAGATGATCTACAACAAGAATATCCAGTGGCATTTTATCTTCGAAATCCTAACTTCATTACAAATGCAAATGTTCATTTCTTTGTTTGTTATTTAACCTTATATATCTTAACTACACAACCAGTAATCATAAAATCTTATGTATATTATTATCAGGAACACAAAAAAGGACATATGACACTAATTATTTTTATAAGAAAATAGAATTTATAACCTAGGAACAGGTCAAATCTACACACGCAAAAGTTAGTTTCATAATAAGTACATTGTAATTCTCGCAATACAAATTCGTAAAAATAAAAATAAATAAATAAATAGGATAAAATAAACTCAAGGTATAATATACACAATAGAAACAGAAAATCCACCTTGATTATTGTATTTTCTTCTACAGTTTCATGTTACTAACGTGAATAGTAATTAATTAACAGTAAGTGTAGATCAGTATAGCAACTTTAAACATAGATTATTTATATAATTAGCTCGTATTTAGTAATTAACTTAGTTTATTTTCGTGTATTTATCTCTACAGTTTGTTTTCGCTTAATCTTATTTGATAATCAAATTATTTTGGTTTCCATAGATCTTAGTTGCAAACCTGCTTACCTGAAACAAAAAAAAATCTTTATTTATATAACATAATACATAACAGATAAATAATTTCTTCCATTAATTTAATATTACGTTTATCTTTTTTATACATAGGTAATTTGTTATAGATAATAGAATATTTTTTGTGATAATATAAGCATAGTATAATAAATTCATACGCGATTTTAATCACAATTGTAAACAATACTGCAATATTTATTCTATACGTAAATTGCTTTTCTGGTGGAAGTAGCAATTAAACAATATTAGTGATCATCCAGTACTTGTAATTTGACTGTTGAAATAGAACTGTTGCTACACGTATTATAAAAAAAAATGTAAATAGGAAAGTGTGAGATATAGAGGAAACAAAGATATTTTCAAAAAATTTCCTTGATACCACTATAATAAGGGTGCTCAAACTATCGATCACGAGTGCTTTTTGAGTCGATCTCACAAATTTTATTTGAGAAAGTAGGTTAGTAGAACAAAGTTTAATTAATAAACAACTACAATTTATTTCATTTATAGCTAGACCAGAATATCTCTTATCACTTTCTTTTATCGTTTTAGCGACACCTACACCTAACTAGATAATAATCTCCATCACACGTACTTGCAACTTTTCAAAGTTGATTTGTCGTACCCTAACAACGTTGAGGTGGATCGCCAGCAGTTCAAGTTTGAGCACCCCTGCACTACAGCTTGTCAAATATATATCAAACGAAAAAAGAAAATCGCTTAAGAGAGACAGTGGAGAGAGATCTCTTTCTGCTCAACTGTTTTGTCTCTGCCTATCTGTATATAAAAGAAGATAAGTCATAAAAACAAGCATTAAAATAACGTGTTACTACATTCCCTATAATATGATGCTTCGTCCTAAGCAAAGCTAACATCAAAACCATACTTTTAGTTCAGATAAGTAATAAAACAGTTCATACTAAAGTCAAAAGGATTATTGTTCAAACTGAGTGTGTAGTTTTAGATCTTATGCATCGCAACAGTTCGTGTTTCAAGTGGATTTGCTTATTATGAACATTGCTATTTACTGCTACATTTTCTATTACCTAATTACTTTACTACTGTTTTTCATATATTACGTATTTATTTCCTCCAACTTTATCTCTGTGTTTTTTATTAATTAACTACCTAATTAGTGTTTTTCGTAACATACAAAGAAATCGTAATATATCTATGTCCTTTTATAGAACTCGGACTACCTTTTTGACATATGTTATTGTAATCGGTACTAAGATTTACTCGTGACGGAAAAACAGACGGAAAAAAAAGTTTTCACATTTTGTTTTTTTTCAAACGATAAAGTTATAAGTAATATCTTTAGATATGATAAAACACTATTTATAGATATAAAACAACATTTCCTTAAAAAAAAAAGGCAAAAATAATTGGAACCGCGTCAAAATCGTGCGGCGTCGCGTGCCTCTCTAATGAGTTCTTTTTAAGTATATACCATTTTACCAAGATAAAGTTATCAAAATAAAAAACTAGTAGGTGGTAGAAACTATTATGGGTCATAAAATGGGTCAGCTCGGCCGGGATAGTACCACCCTCTCTTAGAAAATCGACGTGAAGTAACAGTGCTTGTATTGTTGCGTAGGCTCGCAACGCACTGGCGACTCCCCTGGTGTCGCAAGTATCTATGGACGGCAGTGATCGCTTTACATCAGGTGACCCGCCTGTTCCTTTGCCTCCTATATCATATAAAAAAATGAAACCAACTAGTTCATACAAAAAAAAAAGAATTAAACGAAGCAAAACGAAGTAGTAAAGTTAGAAACACCATAAAGCACTGAACAAAAACAATATTAGTTAGGACATAAATTTCTTTCCCTGAATTACTACAGTTTTACGACCATAAGTCTGTAACAACAACGCGTTTGGGAAATCGTCTATATCCGTAATGTATTATTTACTCTAAACAACAGACTAATTTAACCGGCTACTTTTTTTTACTGTTAAATCGTCACACTAATTTTAGCGTGAACGTAATTCAATCCCCATTTGTTACGGTTTGAGCTGACATCACCTGCAAACGGTACCAGCCAGCTGAATAATAATGAGGATGATGGCATTATTTCTAGAGGTTAGATTATATGTAGCCAGTTGAGAAATTATCACAATCTAAACTCATTTCCTTCTCGTCGAGTTGCTCCTACGTATCTTATTTCAGGAATGTCGAATATACAGTACTCATCAGTCTGTTTAGACGCTCTGAATATAATTTACCATTTAAAACAAAGTCCTCTGCCACGTATGTCTGTCTATTTTTTCTATTCGCGATAAACTCAAAAACTACTTAACGAATTTTCATGCGGTTTCCACCAGCTGATAAAGTGATTCATGAGGAAGGTTTAGGTGTATAATTTCAGGTTTTTTTTTTTATTATCAAATCGTGACAACGTCCCCCGGGACTGCAATCTTAACGTCAGTATTTTTTTATTTTTTTGTAAGAAAATATTGAAGGTGTCTTGGAAAAAGTTGTAGAATACATTTTAATCATTTTTATAAGTGTCTGTCTGTCTGTCCTTTTGTATGAACACGCATCACTGCTAAAGTATTGCGTTCACGACAAAACCTCATTAAAAAAATTATAAAGCATATACTCGAGTAACACATTTATTTAGTTTATTAAAATTGGTTCACTCTATCGTAGTCCGGTGAAGCTCTTAAGACCTTGCTGGGTCAAATAGCGTAGTCAGATCGAAAAAAAAATCTTCACTCTATCAAAAGTTATTGTAATTTTAATAACGACGCGACTTAAATACGGGAGAAAAATAGATAAGTAAATGGACATACATATATATATATATATATATATATATCTAATACCTTTAAACGAGCATTTCTTGTATATTTTTTTTTATATCATAGGAGGCAAACGAATAGATGGGTCACCTGATGTTAGGTGATCACCACCGTCCATAGACACTTGCAACAACCAGGGGAGTCACAAGTGCGTTGCCAGCCTGTGTTTGGAAGGAGGGCGGGGGGGACAGGAAGGGAAGGAGGAAGGGGAAGGGGAGGGTACGTGGGTCTCCGGCTCTCTCACTGACCGAACGAAACGCAGCAATGCAAGCACTGTTACTTCACGTCGGTTTTCTGTGGGAGGGTGGTGCTTCCCCGGACGAGCCGACCCATTCGTGCTGAAAACAATAATATCTTAAGCTTGGCTCTACCACCACAATATTTATATTTGTATTTGTATATATTCAGAATCTCGGAAACAGTGTCATCTATTTCTGTAAAACTTAGTATGTAGGTAGTTTCGGGGACGATAAATCGATTTAGCTAGATTTTATTCATTGAAAACTTTTTTAACTGAGTTTTCGGGCAATAAAAAAATATAGCTAGAAAAGTAAATTTCGCCGGCGCTGTCAAAAAAAATAGCTCAGATGGAAATCGGTTGCTTCGAAAATCCATGTAACCACAGTTCGATTCCGAGTGACAGGAGAAGAGATGTATTTTTAAAAAAAAAGTTAATTTTATAAGAAAAATCTAACAGTTTATTTTGATTTAATAATGTTTTTAAAGAAACGAGCTAGACTCGGTCGCCCAGGTACTATACATACATATATAGATATAAATGGTTCGATATATATATGGAGTAATAATACATTCAGATGATTCTATTAGTCACTGTTTTTCTACATTAGGTTTCACACGGACGGAGTCGCGGGCACAACTAGTACAAAATAAAATTTAAAAGATTATTATCGGAATATAAAATGGGTATTTATTGAAGGGAAACGTATATTTGAGTGATGAGAATTCGATTTTAGGAACGAAAACGTAACGAAAAAAATAAATAACTATAAGTGAGGGTTCTGCGGATATTTCAATTAACGAATTATTCGATAGAGAATCGAATCGAATTCCAAATAGTCGAATGATTCGAAATATTCACACTATTCAGTTAATTACAATATTGCGAATAATTCAAAATATTTTAATGATTTTAACTAATTATATATTTGTAAAATACTAAATAATTATGAATATACAAAATTAATAAAATTATTATTTTGAGGTGTAAGGGGTGTCGAGTAACATCTTAAGACTTGAGACACCCAAGCCAACCTCACCTGCACGTGGTGCACCCTGCTGATCAACGAACGAGGCAATGGTGATAGCGGGGTGGTAGGGTTTTACAGCCCGACTGGATCGCAACCACCATGTACATGGCGAAACAGCCCGTAATAGTGACTCGCTTTTGCGCGTCGCGTTTCGGGATCAGCCTGTGCATATCCAGTACCGGGTGACTTTCGTCATTATGGCCGGCATGACAGCGGCGACCGACGATGGATGCTCTCTCTCGGTGGTCGCCACTGTTTTTGGATTGTACTATGCTTACCATCAGGCATAGTGCAGTCACTTTGTCATGCTTCAATAAAAAAAAAAAATTAGTTCAATAGATTAGCCTATCAACCTAAGGAATTTTAATTAAACTAGTCTATACATATAATAAAAATGAAGTGTCTATTTGTAATACCAAAATAAAAAAAATCACTGATTGGGTATGAAATGTATACACGCTTCTGTTAACAAAAATGCAATTAAAAAAAAAAATCGGTTTGTCTGTCTGTTTGTTCCGGGTAATCTCCGAAACGGCTGGACCGATTTTGACGGGAGTTTCACTGACAGATAGCTAAAATCACAACGGGTTACATATGTTACTCTAAATTAGACTCTCTGTTAACCGCGGCTTCGTCTGCAGTACCATCTCCAAATCGGTTAGAGAGATATTCACGAAACTTTCATTGGAAGATAGCTGACCTTATAAAAATAATTTTGGCAATTTTAGTTTATATTTTTCACCTATAGTGTTCTTAAGTTCTCAAGCAATTTAAAGAAATTGCTAGTTTTGAAATATTGTTATGAATTTTTTTTTAAAGTATATATTGTAGTATCATCTTTTATATATATTTTTTTTGTACATGTGTATGCCACTGAACCCTTCCTAAACGGCTGGACCGATTTTGATGAAATTTTATATGCGTGTTCTAGTGGATCCGAGAATGGTTTAGATTCACAATTGGACTCGGTAGGTGGTGCTCGGTTGGCTTTTAGGATTTTTTTAAATCTTCAAAGCAGGACAACGTCCGCATGGATCTCTAGTATAATTATAAAGATTGGGCTAGCAAAAATCAAGCGTTACGCGAAAAAATTCGATTTGTATATTTTTATAAATAAGCTCTGTTTAACATAAACGGTTTGACGCAACAAGGCTAATTTCTTCGGATTTCTGTACAGTAAAAAAATGATCCTATTTGTTCCGGCATTAGATCAGTTGAATTTTTTCCCTGAAAGGCTATTCAAGGAAATTTTTTTATAATTATCATTACCAACCCCAAAAGTGTAATTACTTTCAATTGAAATGCCTGTATTTTAACTTTTATCTGCTTCAGACGTATTTATTTTAGCAGTTATATTTTATTTTAGCAACTTTTGGAGTTATCTTCTTTTGGCGTGTTAGAGAAAAACGATGAGAGTAAATTTTTACGATGCGCGCGCACACCGCCACGAAAAACCGACACCCTGAAGTTAGCTGTAGTTAACATTTTGTTTCTTTGTATTTGTGGTTTCTATTTCTTTGTTTTTAAACTTTCAATGTATTTAATACCTTGTTTGAATAGATTTTTATCTTGTTACGCCAAAGAAGTAAAACATCTAACGCGTGTACACACTTTTTATACTCTATGTTTGATTACCTATAATTGTTTTCGCGCGCCTTTTTATTCTTGCCGAAGTTGATCACATTTATCAACAACTAGCCTCTGCCCGCAACTTCGCGTGGAATAATAAATACTTTGGGCTAACGTTAACTTGCAGCGGAAGCTCTCAAGAGGAAAAGAACCCCGATTTTTAAACATTATTCATTGGTGCTCCGCTGCTATTGGTCTTAGCGTGATAATATATAGCCTATAACCATTCTCGAAAAATGAGCTATATATAACATTGAAAGAATTTTTCAAACCGGATCAGTAATTTCTGAGATTACCCCCTACAACGCCACGTCACAAACTCACAAACTCACAAACTTTACCTCTTTATAATATTAGTATAGATATATAAACAAATTTGTATTAAAATTATGAAGTCATTACATATGCCAATTTGTAAGCCTTAGCGATTTCACGAACATACGAATTGACTGTATAACAGAAACGAAGTTAGAAAGATATCATAAAATAGAAATAGAGATAACATGCGAATATCTATGCATAATTACTTATAGTTTTCTGCTGGTTTTTTCTCTTGAGACACCGTATACTTTTACCGCATATATTTTAACTAGCTGTGCTCACAACTTTGTCCGCGTGAAGCCTTATGTAAAAAAAAAGTGTGTGTACTTATGTACTTTGGCTTAACAAGATAAAAATCTTTTCATAAAATTTTATTTTTCGCCTTATTCTAAGTTTGTAGAAAAAACGAGCCGAACAGTAGAAAAAAGGCATTTAATAACATTGAAAGTTTTAATACAAAGAAACAAAATGTTGAATATAGCTAACTTCAGGGTGTCGGATTCATGATGGTGTGCGCGCGCATCGTAAAATTTACTCTCATCATTTTTCTCTAACGCGCCTAAAATAGTATAACTTAAAAACAGTGAATAATTTAATTACAAAACTCGTAAAAACTCAACGTAAAATAAATGTTCACATTACTTAAAACGTAATATTCTTATATATAAATAAAACATATCGTATCTGATTTCAATAAATAGATAATGCTTGGAATTATAATTCATGCGACATTCGTCCGGTAACGACGCTTAAAATAACATGTTATTTCTATTCACGCGCTATATATGGTAGCTGTAAATGTGGACACGTGTGAGACAATTGTGCACAACAAATAGCCGATGTTATAGATTACAGGAATCGGAGAATTTAAACCTGAAAACAACGTCTCACAGTCATGATGGACAGTATGCAAAGAAACCACAGGAAAAATGTACATTGCAGTTATTTCACTAAACGAAGTTTTCTTTTATATACAGACTAGCTTTTCTCAGAAACTTAATTAGCGTGGAATAGTTACTTTGGGCTAACGATAACCCACAGCGAAAATTCTCAAGAAAGAAAAAAAAACTATTTTTAAATATTCTTCACTGGTGCTCCGCTCCTAATGATCTTAGCTTAATGATATATAGCCTATAAGCATGCTCGATAAATGGGCTATATAACACTGAAAGAATTTTTTGAATCGGACTAGTAGTTCCTGAGATTACCCCCTACAACGTCACAAACTCACAAACTTTACCTCTTTGTAATATTAACATAATATAGATGTAGTATGTATATTGTGATTGAGTTTTACCGTTATACGTGAATCACGCAACAATTACTGGATTGATTTCGATCATATTTTTTTATGTGAAACATCTATAGGCGGAGGGTAAACCTGATTCTTGACGTGGCGACGGAAAACATGAACCTTGCACTATTAACTCAAAATCATTTATAACCCTATATGTATTAATATAAGATTCAAACTGTTACATAGGCCCCTCGTACTACTAGTGTTACGCGGCACGCGTTGACGACCTAGCACCTTTTAATAATTGCCCTCAAAACCACCGTGCCTGCGCCTAGTTGAATTTTTGTATTGAATTAGAATAAATATTTATGTAATAAAATAAATAGTCATTTTTTCATAGAACAAATATGTAATGCTTTATCTTTTCATTATGCCCTAGCTGATTCCTGTCGTAATCTGTTCTTTTATGCATATCTATACTAATATTATAAAGAGGTAAAGTTTGTGAGTTTGTTGCGATGTAGGGGGTAATCTCAGGAACTACTGGTCCGATTTGAATAATTCTTTCAATGTTATATAGCTCATTCATCGAGAATAGTTATAGGCTATATACCATCACGCTAAGATCAATATGAGCGGAGCAAAGATAAAAATGTTTCAAAATGGGGATGTTTTTTCCTTTTGAGAACTGCTGCGTGTTAGTGTTGGTGTTCGTGTATATATTCCACGCGAACGAAGTCGCGAGCGGAGGCTAGTAACTTATAAAAAACAATTTCGATGTTTCACATCTGCTAGGCGTCCCAATTTTTTACTTATAAGGCACTGAGTCCTTATCTATTATATAAAAAAAAATTATCACAAATCTTTATTTTAATATAAAGTTATTGATTTTTTAAGAAATTACAATTTCTATATGCACTACAAAAAACTAAAGAAGTTTTGTAAGTAAAGTGTATTTTGGGTTTTTTCCTTTGTACATAAAACATATCGTTAAAATAATGAACAATGCAGACGCAGTCGCGGGTAACACCTATTGTATAATATTTACAATTTTTTTTTTTAATCATAACGTTACAACGGTAAACTAATCTAGCCGGGTTATAAGTTCTGACACAACTTTACTATTTTTAATTTTTAAATACGAGCCACATATACTTCGAATAATTTTGAAAATAGAACGTTTGCGCTTTCCGAAAATAAGAAAGAAACTCCTTGTTATTCATTTGAAAATGAAAATTTTAAAAGGAAAATGAACTCGCGGTTATCGCGTTGCATCACTGTGATAAGTGCCAACAGATATTCAACATTCTTCAAAAATTAAAAATAATACTACAGTTTATTTATACCATTATCAAATGGTACACTGAATATTCAATCTTAGGAGATCATATGAGGAGCGGCAGACATCGCACACTTAGATCACTAGCGGTTCAATTTTAAACAATGATCAAAAGGCGTACAATTAATTACCTACATTAAAAGTTCTTGACATAATTTATGACCCGACTAGGTATATAAATATTGAACTGTAAACAAACAATAGAAAATATAAAGAGAAGCTCTGGTCGACAATATGTTTTGGATTTTTATATTGTTTTGAGATCTGACGGCCGAACTCACAAAAAGAAGGTGTACAATTTATATTATCTATATCGATGGGAGAAAGCGGAAATGTCGTAACTTGCATTTTGGACTTAATTTATTTTTACCTTAGTTTTGTATAAAAAAATACCGTTTTGAATTTCATCAATACGACCTTGGTTTTCACCCTAGTTTTAGCGTGGTGTAAACTTGGGTTTTTCAAGTTACGAAAATTCTGCTTTCTTCCATCGATATTATACAACGAATGCCCACCTTTTCTCTACAAAATATGACAACATTTTTATAGTCATTCCAAAAACGTTGACATCAGGAATTCCTGAAATAATTTGTTCGAGAAAATGGAGTGTGAAATGCGTCTTTCGATAGTGTGTTAGATATCGCGATAACATTTTTTTAGATCGTTGTTTTTTTTTTAATATTCAATTATTCTCATCTCTTTCGATTATTAAGTATATTAATAATTTTTCATTGGAGTGTGTGAAGACAATTTATGAATTTACAGTTACAAATTCATAAAAATGAAATTGTTATTAGGGTTCCGTTCCATTTCCAGAATAATAACCTTATTAAGCTTACGTTGACTCTCCTACATTTCAGAGTGCTATATTAATTGAACCGTAATAATTAGCCAGTTGGGATTTCTACAGAATAAGTTATTATAGCGTGTAATTATAGAAATTAACAGACAATAATAATAAAAGAGAAATTAACAAAAGGCTCCTAGTCTAGAAACCTGTTCATTTCTAAATAAATCCCTGTATAATTATAGTGTGATTTATAAAATAGGAATAAAAAGTAATAAAAATCAGCGAAGCCAGATTCTAGTTCGCATTTAGGGACACAAACGAATTAGAACAAATATTTTTATAGTGAACTAGCCTCTGCCCGCGACTTCGTTCGCGTGGAATAGATATACTAACACCAACACTTACACGCAGTAATTCTCAGAAAGAAAAAAGCATCCCGATTTTGAAACAGTTTTCACCTGTGCTCCGCTTCTATTGATCTTAGCGTGATGATATATAGCCTATAACCATTCTCGATGAATGAGCTATATAACATTGAAAGAATTATTCAAATCGAACTAGTAGTTCCTGAGATTACCCCCTACAAAGCCACAACATCACAACGCCACAACATCACAACGCCACAACATCACAACGTCATAAACTCACAAACTTTACCTCTTTATAATATTAGCATAGATTTACGTAAAGCCCAAATATTATATATTGTGTGTAGTGTAATACAGAAACCCGCCCCACACGTGTTTAATTTACGCTTGGCCAATTTTTAATTTCAAATAGTCAGAGTTAAATTTTTGAGTGTTTATGTATATTTGATTAACTTTATGTATATAAATTTTTGAACGAATTTTATATATATATTTTTCTTATAGTAGCTCGGCAAAGTGACTGCACTGTGCCTGATAGTAAGCAGAGTGCAATCCAAAAACAACGACGACTCCGAGAGATACGTCATCCTTCGTCGGTCGCCGCTGTCATGCCGGCCTGCGTAAATGCCTCTTCAAGTTACGCTTGAAGGACCCCTTATTATAGGAAGGAGGGAACACACTAGCCGGGAGATTGTTCCACAGCTTCACGGTACGGCAAAAATAGGATGTTGCGAACTTTTCATTAAGTAATTTTTATTCTAAATTCGCAGTTCTATGTTACATCGTATACAAACTATTTCATTTCTCATTACGATGGTGTGGACATCCATCGGTGACTGCTAAATATTATAGTAATTAAGTGTTATATTATCTTTCCTATTACGACAATAAATACCATAACAATAGTTTAAACTCATTCTTGAAACCTTTAGTACATTATAAAACTAAACAGTTACAGACTTGTAGAAAGGTGACTGATGTAATGTTTATATACAAGTTGATACACGGTTCCCTAAAATCTCCATATTTTCCACCAAAAATACCTTTGAGTGTCCCGTATATAGGTAGTCGCTTATTTAACCGATAAACATTTCATCTACCATTAGAAAAATTAACATTGCCCTCTGTATGGCATGCTTTCTTTTTGTAATAGTTTGCGTTTCAAATTCGATATATCTTTAGTGTTTCTTTGGCCTCAACTAGATTTTTTTTTTTACATAAACGTTTAATTTTTTTTGTTGTAATATGTTTTTCTATTCTTATTTTGTAAACGGTGCGGTCACATTTAGCAGGATTCATGTCCATTTTTTGTTCATTGAACTCATTTTTGTGGATAGTAAATAAATAAATAAAACGCGCTAGACTAGGTTTGAATATGTTGGACTTATGAAGCTGCTGAACTTTGCGTTAGCATCTCCAAACTGCCCCGCTATACCATAAGTGCAAATCGAACGGCGTGAGCTATAAACTACTAAGGATCCAACAGAGTCTATTCACTGCTGCGCTACCCGCCAGAGATTGAAGAGCTACACAGTTTTTTCTAACGTTGCAAGTGCAGATTTCTTAGGCAATGTGCACATTAACGAGTTTCGAGCTTTAACGGTAGCTTAGATAACTTCGGTTACATCAATATTTTAACCTCCCTTTAGCGTCAGCCTTAGCCCAAAGTAATTATTCCACGTGAACGAAGGCACCGACAGAAGCTAGGATTTTATAGAGGGAGAAAAAGATTTTCACAATGGCCAAAAAAAAACATCATTATCTACAGGCAATATGTATTTAACCCCGAAAAAAAAGGATGACGCGCGGCCATAAAAAAGTGGGCACACAGCACAAACCATTCACACGTATCATTTGGAAATAAAGAAACGTAAACATAGGAGGTTGCATTTATTTCGCACAGCCAGCATTTTAACGACCGCAGTTACGGATTTTCGGCTAATGGCTGCGTGAGGCAGGCTCGGTTCGCGATTTGCATATCGTTAAAAATATTTCAAAATTTATTTTATTGACGCTGCCAGAGGCAATGATATCACATTTTTATAACAAAATGTCAAATAATTCTAATACGGGCTTCGTACGCTATACATACTTCTTTATTAGCAGTGAGTACTTATAGAAGTTTTTGATTAGGTAGAGCCACGCTGCCTCGACAGTACCAAATTAATTACCAAATTAATACTGCCCGCGATTTCGTTCGCGTTCTCAATAAGAAAAAACATTCCTATTTTGAAACATTTTTCACCTGTGCTCCGCTCCTATTTGCCTTAGCGTGATGATATATAGCCTATAACCTTTCCCTATAAATGAGCTATATAACACTGAAAGAATTTTTCAAATCGGACCAACAGTTTCTGAGATTACCCCCTAAAACGTCACAAAGTCACAAACTTTACCTCTTTATAATGTTAGTATAAATAAATAGTTCTTCTATACTCTTTTAGGAAAAGATTTGATTTAATGTTTGTAATCGAAAAACTCAAATGATACTTATCTGATTTAAAAATTTTTTTTCACCTACAGCAAGTTCCATTATAAGCCAGTAATATGACCTGTATTTAGTTTTCAAAATCTACATTACCACGAGCAAAACACAAGCAAAACCAATTATTTATATAACCCGTATATATACAGTAATTGGATATACACTTTTCCCTCATGTAAAAATGATAAAGTTTCCCATTAAAAGTAAATTTTTAGTTCAAAATCAAAGTCATTAGAAAGAATAAAGCCATTAATCACAATCCATTTGCACCCTCTCTTGATGTGGATGTCACTGTATAAACAATGGACGGGATTGGCTCTCTAATGAGGTAGGAGGCCGAGAGAAATGCGTACTATGAAAATGAGCGGTTCTGTTATGTTTGCTAAGAATCACAATATGGTAAACAAACCGTAACTTTTTCTCAACCCTTTTCGGATTAAAGTGTAGTGGAACGCAAACTTTAATATTTGTTCTTTGGATATTCATAGATAATCTTTTTTTTATCGTAGACAAACTTATCAGACTAAAAGTAAGCCAAATAAAAATATATTTTTAGTCAGACTCCTAGACTTTTAAGATAACATGAATATTCTAATGTAATTTACTTTAGCTATAAGGAAATGAAAACGCTGTTGACCTGAAAACGTCATTACAGCTTTACCGAACTATTGAGGCAAGCGCTAAAGGTACTCAGCCGATTTGGGATGTTTGGGCGACTAACTCAAGGGTGCACGGAACACCTCAGGTTGGGCTGTCACCTGTTTTGAGCAACAATCGCGACCTATCTGAGCTAACCTAAGCTAAACTATCTAGATATACGTATATTAGTTATATACGTACGTACGTTATATAGTTATATGGTTCGTTTTATTTCTACTATGCACAAATTAACCTACATTCAATATAATACATATTATATATATTATAAACTATGCACCCGATTTGAAATGCAAATTTGACATAGCTTTAATTCGGAGTAATTACCCCATGAATAGATTAATATATACGTATATATATACGTATTTTATTATTATTAATATCTTAATAACACTCAATTCTATACAACTTTTATGTACTGGACATATTTCCCTTGATTTTTCATTATTTATATTAAATATTCATATAAAAACATACGGTCATAAGTAAATAAACTAGCATTAATACTTTACACTTCTAAGCTTTGTCTTATACGTGCCTTACACCTTAGGATTAGAATGCCTTCACAGGCGACGACATGAAGGTAACATACACTCCAGATAATACAATATATTAGCTATCTAATATCGACATACCAAAAATAATGAAAGCTAGGAATAAAGTCAAATAATAACATATTGCCAATAAGTGTTTTCTAAACAAAGTGACATATGTCAAAAGTTTATAGGGCAAGAACAAAAAAGTTGTTTTGTAAGAGGAATAAATGGAAAAATACCACTTTATTTTTGCAGCACAATATAATAGCATAATCAGGAACCCTATGCATTTCAATTTACACACAAACTAACATATAGTTTAAAAGAATTGGGCCGTCACAGGACGCCTGGCAAATATGAAACATCGAAATTATTTTATTAAAGTTATATGCATAAAAGAACAAATAATGACATAAGCTATGAAATAATGAAAATATAAAGCATTACAAATTTTTTCCATAAGATAATGACTGTTTATTCATTTTATTACATAAATATTCATTTTTATTAAATACAAAAATTCAATTAAGCGCAGGTGCGGTTTGTTTGGCGGCATCTATCAAAGGGCGCTAGATTGTCAGCGCGTGCCGCGTAACACAAGTAGAACGAGTGGCCGTCAGAATTTGAATGTTATGCTTATTCCGATAGGATTGCAAATGTTTTTGAGTAATTCGTTAATAGTACAAAGTTCTTGTTTTTTTCACCACGTCAACAATCAAGTTTACTCTCGCCTATAAATGTTTCACATGGAAGATGAAATTCCAATAAATGTATTCACATTTTCCATTTGAAAATATTTTGATAGACTTAGCCAAGATAAAGTAAATTTTCAAAAAAAAATAACTAACCGATTTCAGTATTAATCAAAAAACCATAAGGCACTAAAAAGCGGAAAATAAATAGTTTATCAAATTAACCAAATGAAATAAAACATATGAATATGTGTGCTACCTAGAGATGTATTGGAAGTCGGTGCCAACCGAAAATCATATTGTCTACATAGGTACAAAGGCTTGTTTCTTGAAAGTTGTGTTACTTTGTCACGGATCCCATAGTCAGAACCTAACCAAACTTTCATCAAACTATCCTTGAAGTACATCCTTTCCAATAAAAAATGAATCATCGAAATTGATTGGCATGATATTGAGTTATTCGTCTATTTGTCGTGTATGTATTTAATGCAAATTTAACACTTATACGGTTTTGCATTGGATGCCGTTGTCAGAGCTGGACCAAATTGAAATGGGACCACACGGGAAGCACCAGCTTTCAAAAGAATTATCAAAATCTGTTCACCCAGTCCAAAGTTCTGAGGTAACAAACATAAAAAAAATACAGACGAATTGATAACCTCCTCTTATTTTGAAGTCGGTTAAAAATAAACATTAATAGCGATAAAACGCGATGAATCGAATGATTCAATATCAATCACCACTAGACAAAAATATTGATACAAAAACAAAATTTATATGCAAACAAAATACAGTTTCAACTGAAAATATGAATAGACTGCGTATTTCGATGTACTCAACCAGAGGTATTTTTTTAAATCAACTTCCGAAGGATAATTTATATTATTCCACCAGAGAAGTCACGTTTGGAAATCTAAATGAATAAATATACATTTCAATGATAGCAATTTTATATAAACAGCGAAGTATGGAATGAATTATGATTTTATTCCCCTCGTATTAAAATTTATAATCAGACGAATATTTTAAAAGAAATTATCTCCTTTAATTAATTTTTATAATGTTGTCGGTAGCAATATAAAGATTTTATTTTTCCGTTGTATACTATGTTTTAATCTTGAAAGTCTTTCTTTATTAGTCCTCTCCATTTAATTTTGTAACCTTAGAGCTCACGTAATACTAAAAATCATGGAAAACCGTTTTTTTTTTTAATCATTTTCTGTATCTAAAATAATATTCGATAATATTCCAAAAAGATACTCTAGACTTTAGTCTATAAAAACAATATTTTTTAATTGTTTTCGAAAAACTATCAAAGACATATTAATGTTGATTACAATCGCAGTCTACACAAACCTGCAATATAAAAGCCATACAAGGATCAAAATGCAACCGCTATAAAAACAATAACGTCATTAAACCTGAAATAGTTAATAATTCGATAAAATTAAAGTGACGGATACGATTTTTTACGTATACAAGACATTACACGTAAGCAAAAAAAGGAGCAGACTAAAAGTCTGCATAGTAGAAGAAATTTGAAAAAAAGAACATAAAAGTCAAATAGATTAAATAGACAATGATTGTTAACTTCGTGTTAGTGCTTGGAATATAATTAAAATAAAGGCAACGAAAACAGAAGGGATATTTAAAATATATCTTAAAATGTCCGTAATTCTTCTTAAAGCCTTTAACCCAAGTAACGATGATGATAATAATCAGTCCTAAAAGTATATCTTACTAATATTAAACTATCAACTCTTTTTTTTTACGTGGGGAAATCCCTCATGGATACCCACCATCCTGGGGGAGAGTGGGGGAGAGAGGAGGTGGGTTATGTCCGACCAACAATTTCATTACACGAAGATTTTGTATGTCTAGTCAATTGTTGTCACCAAACGCATATAAGTCTATTACTTCGCCCAAGGTCATGAAAATGAAATAGTCCTGAAATATAATTTGGGGTCAGCCTTAGATAAGTGGCTAAGTTTTAGGAATATTATGAAAAGTTCCGTCTATCTATTCGTGTCACCAAAAATAACCCCAGATTCGGATCTAAGTAAGAGATTTGTTATTTTTAAATAGGTTCGAAGATAGAACCTTACAAAGCCAAACATAAAATTTCAACATAGTTGTTTATCATGTTGAGACATAATAATTAAAATAGGGCAATTGCAAAGCGCAAGACATGAACAAGATGGAAGAAACTGGAATAGTCAAAAGACTTCTAGAGGAACAATCTAATGTACGTGGAATACCAGATAGGCTCAATTGAAAGGAATCCATAATGGTCTAGATACTATAAGTTTGAGAGATTCGAAGTAGTCCGGTGAAGTTGTTAAGACCTTGCTAGGTTAATAAAGTAGTTAGATCGAAAAAAAAAATTGAGAGATCCAATAAAAATGGTCGACTATGAATTAATAAGGAGGGTGTTATTCAAAACCAGGTTGAGACTTACTTACGACTCTTAACAACTCAGCTGATAATATAAACTCTCTACATATAATAAAAATGTAAATGTAATGTGTCTGTACTCTTTAGATTTATGTAAAAAAATATTGCTGATATCTAGGAATCTATAATAATATTATAAAGCTTAAGAGTTTATTTGTTTGTTTGGTTGAACGCGATAATCTCAAGAACTACCGGTCTGATTTGAAAGTTTCTTTCAGTGTTAGATAGCTCATTTATCGGGGATGGCTATAGGCTACATATCATCACGTTAAAACCAATAAGAGCGGAGCACTAATGAAGAATGTTTCAAAATCGGACTATTTTTAGAGCATCCGCTGCGTGTCAGTGTCAGTATTATATGCGTTGCCATGATAACATGATAACATTCTATCGGAAATATTATTAGGGTTTATTTTGTGTTCCTGTTCAAAAGTTTATTCTAGGTTATTTTTAAATCCAATTTTTGATTATAAGTAGTACGTTGCTATCGCAAACATTTTTAAAGTCTATTTTGTGTTGCTATTCTAAAAGGTTAGTAGTAATAATATTCGTCCATTACAATACAGGCGCAGGAATTAATCCATACTGCCAATTCTGAAATTGTCAATATAGGTAGTTTTTATGTATTCTCTATATATAAGCGCCAAATCTTCTATATAATATTTCGTAAATTTTTATCTTCTTAATTTTCAACACTCCAGAATACATGCTCCGTGGTATTATTTTTCATTTATTTCACTTAGAATAATAAATAAACCATATTACATAAAACGCCGCCAATTTAACACAATATAGAGTCAAATAACACAAAATTATGAATAAAATATAAAATCCCTACATAACAGACTGAAATCCCGTCAAAAACTCCTCAAAAAGTTTATTCTACGTTAGTTTTGTTCCCAATTTTTAGTTTGTGACATATTACGTATTATAAGAATAAAGCGTGAGTATATAATATTCAAATAAATACTTTTTGATGAATACATATATCTGCGGTGCTACAAATATCAACATTTTTTTTTTTAATTCTGTCGATATATCTGTTTGTTTATTTGTTCCGGGTAATCTCCAAAACAGCTGGACCTATATGAACGGTTTTGTTTTCTTAGAAATGACTACGCTATTGACCTAGTAAGGTCTTAACAGCTTCAACGGACTACAAGTAATATTTGAACGGGAATTTTACGGGCAAATAACTAACTAATTAGCTGTTTTATTTTAAGCTAGCGAGTTCAGCAGACGATACCCGATATTATATCTATATAATAAAAGATTGAACACATATTGTTCGATAATGTATAGCTTAATATTTTCATTACTTTCTTATATAGTGTAAGTGAGCACTGAGGGTGATACATAGATAGTAGTTTAAAGTTCCCGCTATGTGGCTTATGATAAATCCCATCCCATTCGATACACTATTAGTATTCACATATATAAAGTAAATGTTACCTGTTACTGTAGATGATGTGCGTGTCATACTTACAAATATTTTTGAAAGAGTATTATTGTTATTTACACATGTAATACCAATTTTAAATTTATTTAATACATTCAAAAAACGCGTGCGGAGCCGCGGGTAACAGCTAGTAAGTAATAGAATACATTTTATTTGTAGGCAGTAGAGCCACGCTGAAGTTATTACTGGTTTCTACATGAATAGAAACGGCTCGCCCGGTGTAGTACTACCCGACCCACAGAAAACCTACGTGAAGTAAATGCTTGCATTGTTGCGTTACGTTCGGTCAGTGAGAGCGTCGTAGGCCCACCTCCCCCCTCTCTTCTGCCCCTTTCCTCCTTCCCCTAAACACAGGCTGGCAACGCACTTGCAATTCTCCTGATGTTGCTAGTGTCTATGGACGACGGTGATCACTCAACATCAGGTGACCCGCGTGTTCGTTTGCCTTCAATGATATAAAAAAATGAACCAATTTTAGAAATTTTTGTTTATATGTACAAGTACATATGCATCACTAAACGGATGAGAGAAAATTACATGTGGCATAGATGCGAATGTTAAGGTGGATGTGTGGTGTAACTAGAATGGATAAGATTAAGAATGAGTATATCAGAGGAAGTTTGAAAGTAGCACCAGTGACAGAGAAGCTGAGGAGTAATAGGTTAGCATAGTATGGGCATGTCATGAGAAGAGATGAAAACCATGTGACTAGAAATGTGTTGAGTATGATGGTGGATGGGTATACGAGTAGAGGAAGACCGAAAAAGGTGTGAATGGATTGTTTGAAAAATGATATGTGCATAAAAGGTGTGAATACTGAGATGACATTTGATAGGAGAGAGTGGAAAAAGAAAACATGTTGTGCCGACCCTACTTAGGTGGGATAAGGGTAATGATAATGATGATGTACATATGCATCACTGCTTAAATACTATGTTCATGATAAAACCTTTTCAAGAGAATCATAAAGCCTCCTTCGAGTAACATTGAATCTTTGTTCCATTAAAATCGACTGAGTCTATCAAAAGTTATTGTACTTTTAATGATGATGCGACTTAAATACGAAAGAAAAGTAGATAAGTAAATGGACATAACACATTCAGATGACCTTATTCATCGCTATTTCTATACATAAGGTTTCAAGCGAACGAAATCGCGGACACAATTAGTAGACCATAAAACCGAATCGTAATAAAACTACCATAATAAATAATATAGTTGATAATTTGCATCTCTCATTCATGTATACTTTGTTTATTACTATAAATACGGCAGTTGTTGGCTCAGGTCCAATTTACAACGCTGCAATGATTTCTAGGCGCTAGGTGTTTGTTTAGGTACACGTTTTATCAGTATTCGCATTGTTCGTGACTCAAACACGTTATTTATGTCAATGTTAATGAGATAAAATTAAATGCGTTGAAATTTCAACTGCAAACAATGTATCGTATATTTTAATAGAATATTTTATAATGATTTTATATTAATAATTAGAAGGATAATTGCTGTGTACTAGTACTGGCAGGGACTTAATAAACTATGAACAGAAATTAATGTATCTAAACGATTAGGAAAATAAATCTTAGTTTTTCTTTATTTCAAAATGAAATACTGTGTAATAATATGCAATAAATTTAAGATATCAAACTGTAAAAATAAGATATGACGATATACAGAATAATATTTTCCCATACTATAAAATCTTTTTCAATAACAAAAGAATATATTTTGCACTATAATCTCAGCTGATTATAAATTTCAAAATAGGTCCATTATAGTAAAACGTTTAAACCAATGGTGTCTATACCAACATACCATAATACCAAGTCTATACCCAACTATAGCACACATTTTTTCTAGTTTTACTATTTAGATATTTGATCCTTCTTAAAAAAACACACAATATCTTCATTTAATATAAAGTTATTAACGTTTTAAAAAATTACGATTCCTATAAGAATTACAAAATTGCATGTGCTTTCTCTTGTGTACATAAAATATATTGCTAAAATAAAAAAACAAACCAGACGGATATACAGTTATTAAAGACTAGCCCCTGCCCGCGACTTCGTCCGCATAGTAATAGCTGCTTTGGGCTAACGCTAACATGCAGCGGTTACCCTCAGGAGGAAAAATACCCTATTTTGAAAAATTGGTGTTCCTTTCCTATTAGTCTAAGTGATGATATATTGCCTATAACCTTCTTCGATAAATGAGCTATATAACACTGAAAGAATTTTTGAAATCCGACCAGTAATTCCTGAAATTACCCTCTACAACGTCACAAACTATACCTCTTTATAATATTAGTATAGATTTACAAAAACTATTCATAAATACTACGTGTTCAGTAATGTCTGTTTTCTTGCCAAAGAAAAGCGGTACAAGAAGTATGGTGTTCTTTTTTTCTCTGTACATAATATTTTAAGAAAGGTAGCAAAGGAAACATACGAAGTTGCAGATATAAACTAGTTATAAATAATATATAACACATCATTCAATAAATATACAAATGCAATATTTGTATAAGATGGACTTTCCACTTTACTATCCAAACATTACAAGTAAAGGTTATTTCGCTTGTCAACTTTGCCTACTATTTTCCATATAATATCCGCCGACTAATAGCCGTGAGGAATACTTTAACGTTACGAAAACATTGGATCATAGGGTGAGTTGGGCAACAGCTGTTGTAGACGGGACCACTTGTTTGTAATAAATACCCTGAAACAGTCCAATATATCTATAACTTCCAGCGCGACTTCTCTAATATCTGGATGATCGATTATTGTATGGCGTCGTTTAAAAAAATTAACTCGAAGTAAACTTCGAAAGTTAAATATTATCTAAAGACAGAGAAGTAAACTTCATCAAAATTTTAAACTAGTTTCTGAGAAAGCAATTACTTGAACCAGTTGTTTGTTTAAAGTTTAACACCCTTAAATCCTTTGGTAGTTCATGGTCACATTAAACTATAAAATAAAGATATCCAAACTAACACTAATAAACAACAAAGAGAACCTTAGCTAAAGTTTGTTCTATAATTTTTAAAAGTATGAGAACGATACTATCAGACGTACAAAAATCACATCTACGTTCAATGAACAACGTTAAAGGGAAGAAAGTAAAAAAAAGAAGAAAGAAAAAGAAGAGTATTAGAATTACCACCTCATTGGAATGAAATGAACGTTTTATCTCAGAAAACACGGCTGAAACGACTAAACTATTTTTTCCTAACGTATTCCAAGCTTTCCGAGTTATAAAACATACTAACTTTTCCCCTTCCTTAGTTCAGATGCTAACAGGACACGGCGCTTTTGCAGACTATCTTTATAAATTTAAAGTTAAAGATCATCCTGAATGCATATGTGATAACATTACAAAACAAAATGTCCTTCACGTTCTAATAGAATGTCCTATATTTTAAAAAAATAGAACTGAATTAGAATTGGATCTTGGAATCACAGTACGCAAAAATAAACTAGAAAAATGTAATAAGTAGCAAAAACACGAGAAACAATTTTATAAAATTCTGCGTAAAAATTGTAGAAAAGTTAAAAAAATGTAACAAATAAATTAAGGTCAATAAGCTTTTGTATATATTTTATTAAGAACTTAGAAATGGTAGATAAAGTACTTGAGGTTTTTATTTATTTATAAAAGAATTATTTTAAGTTTTATTTTATTCATGTGTAGTATTTGTATTAATAATAAAAAGAAAAAAGTACAAAAAAAATATATTTTTTGAAGATTAATAAGAATACCCATACATATGTACATACATACATAAATAATCACTTCATTTTTACTATTTTCATTATTGTAATATAGTAATAAGTCTAGTTATGTTTTTATAATAATGTAAACCTAGATAAGGTCTCTTTCTTTTGTTAGAGGATTTCCTTGTTACCCAATAAATAATAAAAAAAAATACCTTCAAGGGGCGTTTTTCAATGATTAACTCATTACGTAACTGCTTATCGTAAGAACGCCGCACGGTTGAACTAAGGGAAGAAGGGGCGCGGATCGAGGGGCGGGACACGGGCGTGGCTGCGCATCACGGTTTGCTTTCCTTATTATTACACCAGATGGTTTTTGCGTAAATCACCTTATGTTTAGTGTATATCAATTCTGTTTTTATTTAGATAATTAGATCCAATATTAAGCACATATTTTTGTATCAATTTAGAAAGAGAATCAACTAATGATTATCTTGTAAAAATATTGTAGGCCACTAACCAGTCGCGCTGCATAAGTATATATTTAAAGAATTGCTCTCTTATTGACTTGAATATGAGAGAAAATGGATATTACTAATTATATTTTACTATATTCCATTTTAGACACCGTAGGTGGTAGAGCCACGCTGAAGCTATTACTGGTTTGAGCATGAATGGGTTGGGTCGTTCGGGGTAGAACCCACAGAAAACCGAGGTGAAGTAACAGTGCTTGCAGTGTTACTATAACTCACTGAGCACTTTCACTAAAATTTGGTGAGACACTTACAGCTTATCCAAGAAAAGATAATTTTTGTGTTATTATACAAAACTTTGTATACAAAATGTTTTATACATGTATAAAGAGTTAAAAATATTACGCATTCACATCGAGAATCTTGATAAGTTCTACAAATAAGCAGTTTCAGTCCAACCTTTCCTGACCGTAGTTAAAATGTTATTTGATCGTTGTTATCCGGATAAAACTATTAGGGTACTGAAATAAAAAGCTTAAAATATATCTCTATATTTCTTCATTATCTGCTAATAACCAATATTTCAAGTTTAAGGAAACAGTAAACATATATTTTGCTAGAATCCTACATTGTTATTATTTACAACAATAAAAAGAATAGAGAAGACGACAGACGTTTCCGCTAGCAGCAATATTGTCGCGGTTTTACGAGTGGACTTGTAAATTTCAGATAATATAAACGAGTGTGTCCTGCGACACGGTCATACAAATTCTTGTTTATTAATCCTTTGAAAAGGTAAAGCGATTTTGAAGTGATAATAGCTTGGGGGACTGATGTAGTGCCCGCAGAAAGTGTACCTCACATGTATGTACTCCCCGGGAGGAGCTAAAGTATAACAAATTTTTGGAGCATGTTCGGACACCGCGTCTATCGATGTAGGTTAGAATCCTTAGAGTTGAACCAAGGCTTTTGCCACAACAATATCTTGTTCCACAAGAATACTTCTCCAGTTCATGTTTCCTCGTGATCTTTACCATCGCCGTTAAACAATAGTTTTACCAAATTAAATATACGCAAATTCCGAAATATTCTTTAGCATATGTTGGGTTTCGAACCTATGAACATCAGATTGACATACCACTGGTCAAACCGATAGAACGCCATGACTTTTACTTATTTAACTATCGTAACTATTCTATTGATCACTATTAAGTTTTGCAAATAAAATCACGGACAAAAAAGGAGCCACCACGGGACTGGCAGCATGCTATCGTTGCTTGTAGTCCGGTGAAGCTGTTAAGACCTTGCTAGGTCAATAGCGTAGTCAGAACGAAAAAAAAAAAGAAACCATCGTCGCATTGTCGCCACGCCAACAATCAGGTTTATCCGCGCCTATAGATATTTCATTACCAAAAATAGTTGTTTATGTTTATGTAATAAATGAAAAGAAATAATTAACAACGTAGTATGTTACATCGAAACGTGATATTTCAAATTCACGCTTAAAATTGACTTTTTGATGTGAAACATCTATACGTCGAGGATAAACCTGATTGTTGGTGTGGCGACGCAAAACACGGACTTCGCACTATAAACGAAATACTTAAAAACATTTACAACCCTATCCTTATAAATATAAGATTCAAAGTGTTTTGTCGCCCACTCGTACTACTACGCCACGCCAACAACCTGACCTTTGCGTGCATTACTGTGGCAATGATATGTGTAATATTGTTTCAGTGATGTAAGATTTTGTGTCACTGTATTCATACGATCAGTGTACTCAAGGGCTCCACGCCGAGGGAACAGACTTAGGCTTGAGCCGCTGCCAAGGGGGGCCTAGCCTGACGTGTGGGAGCGAAATTTACCGCCAGACCATAATATAGAACAAAGATCTTAATATCTCAAAAGAAGGATAACTTCAAAGATACTTCAATGTTTATTAAATATATAAATTACATATTTTTTATTTCTAACAAAAATAATATTTCAATTATAACACAGAATAATTTTATACTATTTTCCTCGTCGAAAAAGGGATGTCATTAAAAATTATCTCAACTCTTGCTGTATTTTTTTAAAGGAAACCAAGTAGGAAAATACTTTTTTCTCGCAAGTCATTTATAATAATTGGTTGGTACACAGACGTGGAGTTTAATTCGTTTCCTTGTTCTAATATCATTGATCTCTCATCTATGAATCATTTTTCACAACAATTAAGATTGGTTTTGAAACTAAACAGCCACAAAAATCGTTTTATCTTCACAAATAAACGATTTTTACATTATAGTTTGTCTAAGATGTATTTTTTCGATCAAAGTGATTATGTAAATCAAATTTCAAATTAAATCAATAATCCGTTATACTTTCGAAATAATAAACTATTTTTTGACTTCGTCCGCGTGGAACGTTGGACTGTATAAGTGCATTACTATCTACTTTTCTCTCGTACTTACGCCGCGCTGTCATTAAAATTACGATAACTTCGATAGAGTGAACTGATTTTAATTAAAAAAATATTTTATTATTGTGAACCCTATACTTTAGTAGTGATGCGTGTTTATAAACACAGACATTCAGACATTTGTAAGAATGATTGAAATGTATTTTTTATTACTTATTCCTAGACACCGGCGACATTTTTTTTTACGAAAATCGAAAAAGTACAGATAAGTTTGATTCAAATTCTTGTTGTATGTGTATAGCTATTAATGATTGATTTTTTATTATCATTTTATTTAAATAAAAATAAATGAAGAATATACACACATCAAAAAAGTCTAAGCGACATGCGTGATATTGCAAATTTTACCATTTATATGAATTAATTTCTAAGTATTTATTCAAACAAAGTGCGTAGGTAAGTAAACTTTTTTGCTATTGATGACATACTGGCTGGTTGTAAAAAAAAAAATTGATTATGTTTTGTTTTTTCATAGAATTCAAATGACTGCGAATTTGTTTGAATTTAAGTGCGTTTTAATTGCTACGTTTAGTCTTTATTTTATAATTTTACCAACCATTTAAATAAAGTTAGCGACAAAATTGAATTATTAGATATTCTTTACGTCATGAAGCGACGTCATTTGATGGCAGACGAAATGCAAAGAGCTGTAGGGATGTTGCAAGCGGGAAGTAATCAATCTCAGGTATCTCGACATTTTGGCATTCATAGAAGTGTTATTTGTCGTCTTTGGCAGCGCTACAATAATACAGGAGAACCCGCTGAACAGCATCCAGACCGTAAAAGGAGTACAACCACTCGGCAAGACCGGTACATACAACTGACTGCAAGACGCCAGCAGATGTTAACCGCTCGAGAGATAAGTTTGAGGCTACAAATTTCAAGCGGTATTGATGTAAGTCCTCAAACTGTGTGAAATCGACTGCATGAGTACGGCCTACGAGCTCGACGCCCAATTAGGTGCCCACCGATACGTCACGGGAATCACGCTCGTCGATATGAATGGTGTAGAGAACGCATAACATGGATCCAGGAACAATGGGATAAAATTATGTTTTCCGATGAGTAGCGATTCGGGTTTAAGCCTGATACAAGAAGGGTGCGAGTGTATCGTCGACGTCGGCCCGGAAATACTGAAAGGCTCAGGTGCGTTCAGGAAGTTCTTTCATACAGCGGCTCAACAGTTATGTTATGGGCGGGTATTATGAAGAACAAGCGAACTGAGCTCGTTTTTGTAAATGGAAACATTAATGCTGAAAATTACATTGAGGATATTCTCAGACCTTATGTCTGTCTACCCATTTGCACAAACCTTTGGCTCCGATTTTAGGTTAATGCATGACAATGCACGTTCACATACAGCTCGGTGAACCAATGAATACTTTGCAACGGAGAACATCCGGGTAGTGCCCTGGCCTGCACAATCGCCAGATGTCAACCCCATCGAACACGCATGGGACATGCTCCAGAGACGTGATTTGAAGAACTTGGACGGAGCGACAACAACTCAACAGCTGAAGAATTTGCTACAATTCCATTGGGAGCGAATACCGCAAGATGACATAAACAGTCTCATTAATTCAATGAATGATCGTTGCCGACAAGTTCTAAATAGCAGAGGAGACCATCTATTCTTTCACAATAAATAGATTTTCTTTAGAAATTTCATTTTGTAAAAAAAGTTTAGTTTCTTATGTATCTTAGTTTCTACAGTATATTCTAATATTGTTCATTTCTGTTATTAAAAGAACTTATAAAGACAACAGCTGTTATTTTTACATCATAGAACCCTAAAGATATTATTTTAAAAATAAAATACAACGTTATAATGTGAAAAACCATTCTAAAATTTAAATTAGTACATGTTGCTTAGACTTTTTTAATGAGTGTATTTTGAGTGACCTACACATAATAACATATATTAATAATTCAACATCTCATATCAAATTAAATGTACTTAAAAAAAGTATTTAAAGTAATTAGGTATATATTCCGCGAGTTATCGCGATTTATGCCCTTTCTTAAACGTATAGAAGAAACTTCAATAATGACGCTGAAAAATTGGCATCTTTCTAATATTTAAAAATCATGTAAATATTTATATCATAGATGCGTAGGTGGTAGAGTCACGCTGAAGTTTACTGATTTCAAGTTTACAGAAACACCCACGGGAAATAACATTGCTTTTTTTTATATTATAGGATTCAAACGAACAGGGTCACTTGGTGTTAAGTGATCACCACCGTCCATAGACACCTGCAACACCAGGAGAGTCGCAGGCGCGTTGCCAGCCTGTGTTGGGTGGGGGGAAGGGAAGAGGAGCAGGGGAAGGTGAGGTGAGGTGGGTCTCCGACGCTCTCAGTGACCGAACGAAACGCAACAATGTAAGCACTGTTACTTCACGTCGGTTTTCTGTGAGAGGGTGGTACTACCCCAGATGAGCCAGCCCATACATGCTGAAGCCAGTAATGGTTTCAGCGTGGCTCTGTCACCTACACTTATTAAATTGTTGCGTTTCGTTCGATCAGTGAGAGCACCGGAGGCCCACTTCCCCCTCTCCCCCCTCTCCTCTCCACTCCTTCCTCCCCTCCCAACACAGGCTGACAACGCGTTTATAATTCTCCTGGTATTGTTAGTGTCTATGGAAGGTGGTGATCAATTTACATCAGATGACTTACGAGTTCATTTGATTGACTATAATATAAAAGAGCTGCATTATCCAGAAAAAAAGAAAAAAAGCTGAATCATTATTTCGTTTTCGTCACCTTTTGCCTTTTTAGTATTCTTAAGTTCGATCTTCGCACGTCACTAATTTATATGAGTAACAAAATTATTAATTTTGGATCTGATATATGTATAGTTATAGGTCAGCTATTGAGTTACAAACCGTACGTTAAGTTTGTCTTCATATTAAGAAAGTAGTAAGATAGATACTGTTGATAATTGATTTACTTTAGAAATTAATTTATTGTGTCTGAAGACAATAATATAAATCGAACATCTTCTGAGACTATTTTCATCACAAAATATATTCAAATGTCCATTAAAAGCGAACAAACGTAAAATTCAGCAGCGAATCTATAATTAAAAGTTTCACTATACAAAAACTTTCCTGAAAACTTTATCGAGAGCGCTTGTATTCCAATAGTACCTCTCGCATTTGCACAAAGTTCGGAGTCAGGCCGGAGAATAAAGTAGAAATGCCTCGGTTGGCACTAAAAATAATGGTGGGAGCTCGCTGCACTAAGTTCGAATTCATATTTAATTGAGTAACACAGTAAAGAACTGTTACATTAATATTTTATATTGTTTCTGTTTTTCTATAACAAACGATGCGATATACTTTTGATCATTAGAACAAGAAAATGATTAAGTTGAATCTTTCCAAAGATCTTATATAAAAAAATGTTGTACTAGGTTTGCCGTTGTGCGCGCGATGGCTGAGTGCCGGTGAGTCCGGTGAAGCTGTAAAAGCCTTGCAATGCTACTACTAACGTAGTCAGTTTGAAAAAAAAATCGTTGTGCGCGCATTACATAAATACTACTGGATATATTTTAATTGTTTACTTTATTTTTTTCCTTTATATACAAAATACCTATATTGTTAAGATACATAATGCTGACGAAATCGTGGATATCAACTAGTTTTAAATGATTATTTTTTTATATCATTGAAGGCAAACGAGGTGAGTCAACTAAGTAATCACCTCCTTCCATAGACATTAGCAACACCAGAGGAGTCGCAAGTGCGCTGCCAGCCTGTGTTTAAGGGAGGAAGGAGGAGGGGGAGAGGGGATGTGAGCCTCCGGCGCTCTCACTTAACGAACGTACGCAACAAAGCAAGCACTGTTACTTCACGTCGGTGTTTTTGTGGGTCGAGTGGAAGTACCCCGGGGTGAGCCGACCCATTCATGCTGAAACCAGTACTAGCTTCAGCGTGGCTCTACCACCTACAACACACATTATATACAAATAATGTGCACTTTTATTTCTAATCAGTACTTATCCATTTTTTTTCTAACTTGTTATTTTCGCAAAAGGGTCATTTGGAATTGGTAAAAGAAACGGAAAGAGGGCTGATCGCAATTTGATACGATTCAGTACTCACTCCTTTGACGTGTTGCATGAGCGTAATGTTAAGTCACCAAGGTTTGTTAGTCCTGATATAGCTATATACAAGTCAGAGTGAAAGTCGTGGTCATTTCAAAAAGATTTAGATACTGGTAAGAGAGTCGTTGTAATACTTATCTATTTATATTGAACTAGCTGAGCTCGCGATTTCATCGGCGTGGAACCCAAAAGAAATAGTGATGATGATCATCTCAATATCTTAAGTCCATTTACTTCGTCCTTAATTACAGCCGTCATTCAAATTACAATAACTTCTCATAGAGTAGACCGGCTTTAATAAAACACAGACTGAGTGTCCGGCCAGAGTGGACGCTTAAATCGAACAGAGCGGAGCGTACGACGGTCGTGTCAAACAGATGCATTAATACGTAGATGTCCCGAGTGACGGCGAGCGGCGTGGCCGCACCAGCGGGCTTGTTTGCGTTGAGCGATGCGTAGTGTGCGAGTTCAAACTAGTTTATGTTTTTGCAGCCGCGACACGGGTATGTGCATCATGTCAGTCGAAGAAATTATTTCAATGATACAGAGTAAACCAGATATATGGTTGTCTTCCCAATGTTTTTTATAGAATTAAAACATAGATATCGTACAACGCAGATGCCATGATGAAAACGTGGCTGATTCATACGAACGGTGAGCATGCACTATGACCACTCAGTGAACACGCTCTCAGCCGCTCCACGCCCCGCAAAACGCCCTACACTCAGGCCGTACACTAAATGTTACTTGAGGATATGTTTTTTGATTTTATTGGTGATGTTTTAACATGACACGCAGTACTTTAACTGTGATGCGTGTTCAAACAGACAGGCCGATAGACATTTCTAAAAATGATTGAAATGTATATACACTTTATTATTTATTTCTAGACAACTTTATCAATTTTTTTATGAAAATCTGAAAGTACAGACACGTTAGATTTAAATTCTTATTATATACTAGCTGACCCGTGCAACTTCGTCTGCAACAAATTGGATATTACTGGTTTCAATTGTATTTTTAAACGCGAAAAAAATTAATAAAACTGGTACCCGATTGCAGCCATAACTACTGTTTCCAATTTTGAATCCAAACTTATCCACGGACTCGACTCACTCAAACATATACCCAGATTATATGAGATTTTTTTTAATTAGCCTAGAACCCGTTCGTAGCATCATCTACCAGGTTCAATTAAGATAAAAACTAACCTACATAAAGTTAAATAAATTTCTGTACAACTTACTTTATCATAACTATCTTCACTTGTATTAAAATCTTTTTATATTCCATTGTATTGAAGAAAAATATATGAACACTGCGTCTAAGCGTCAAACATCGCGTCGAAGTGTCAACTGTCATTTACTTATAACTATTGTCTAAGAGTTAGAAACTGTTGCGAAAAAGAATTCTAAATCTATTTCCAATATATTTTTTATAAATAATCTCTGTATCACTCACAACATAGTCGCCATCACCTTTTGGTAATTTATCTATGTTGATATGTTTATATTGTATATTATTCTACGTTGTTACACTGAATATTTGGCATTAAATTCATAATGTGTATTTGTCACACTTAATATTGGCGAAATTGCCTACATAGGCAGAGGCCATACCGGAAATAATCAATCAAGCCAGCTTTATACATTATATTCATCCGAACTACGTCCGAGCTACCTTTCTGGCTACCGGTAAATGTTGCGTTTATTTGTGCATATCGTACCTTCACAAACAAAAATATTGATTTTTACATAATTTTAGGATGGTTTGTTTTTCACTAACTTTGAAACGTTATTAAAATGGAATTATTATAAAGACATTTTCAGTACAAATTTTATTTTTCAGACTAATTCAGTTATTTACTCAACATTTAAACCGATTTATTGCTATAAAAATAATATGTGTATAGAACAACTTAGCTATAGCTATAGTTTAGTGCAGTACTGGCTGCACGATAAAAATAGCGATAATTAGAGCAGCGTATGTTATTGACGCATATATTTAAGATGGCGTCAGTCCTAAGCCATACATTTACGTTTATCGTTGTTTCATTCCACGCCCGCGTAACCACAGATCACAACGCCATGGTTTGGGGGTAAATTTCGTTCCCGCACACCAGATTAGGCACCCCTCGGCATCGCCTAAAGCCTAGGTCCATTTCCTAGGCGTGGAGCCCTTGAGTGCGCTGCTCGCGCGATACAGTAATACAAAATCTTATATCACTGCAACAACATTACACATATCACCCCCACACACGTGCACGCATCCACGCTTACACATGAAAACGGAAGGGTTTTGTTTCTTTCTCTTAGCGAACTGAAATAGTTTAGAAAATTATCTGATACGAAATATATGTAGGAGTTGTTGAGGTATGTATGCTTGGTACACATATAAGTTCCAACAACTCATTTATGTATGAATAGTTAGCTTAGGTCAGCTCAAATAGTTCGCGAATTGCACATTTCAGGCAACATCCCAAGCCGAGGTGTGTCGTGCCCCTTGAGCTAGTTGTCAAATAAAATCGGCTGAGTGCCCTAAGCGCTCACCTTAGTAATCCGGTGAAGCTATTAAGACCTTGCTGGGTTAATAACGTACAAAAAAAGTTGTTTCATTGTATATGGTGAAATCTTAATATCAATAATGTTTAATAAAATGAAATTTGTTATTTGTTATGGAAAAAAATAATTGGTTTGAAATCAATTCTTTTTATTTATAAAATATATCAGCGGGCGTATGATTGTTTATAAAAAAATATGTCTGACTGTGATAAATTCATGTTTTTAATTGTGTTTAAAAGGTACTGAAAAAAAAAAGATCCTAAACTTATTCATAAATCAAAATTTATCGAATCAAAATGCGCATTAAAAATACAACGTTAACCAGTTACCAGGTGTCCTAAATTCTGTCTATTGATATATTGAAATTTGTGTAGGTGGTAGTGTCACGCTGAAACTGTAACTGGTTTCAGCATGAATAGGTTGTCTCGTTCGGGCTTATACCACCCTCTCACAGAAAACTGACGTCAAATAACATTACTTGCATTGTAGTGTTTCCTTCGGTCAGTGTGAGCACCGGAGAACCGGGGCACCGGAGCACCGGAGATACAAAAAATATATATATTGATATATTAAAGAACCAGGTATTCTAAAATTCTTGTTCATCCGACGTTACCGGCTCTTGTACTAAGGTGTCGCAAAAAAGTCTAGTTACGTAGACACGTTAAAAGTGCACTGTCAATTAATTATAGACAAATAATTTGCAATAAAATAAAATTGCGACTATAATTAAAGATCTAAGCTATCTTATCTCTCAAGTTGGACCAAACTGCATATTGCGTGCAAATTTGAACGAAATCTGTTAAGCGGTTTAGGAGTCCATCGCGGACAAACATCGTGACAGGAGATTTATATATATTATGATATATCGTAAATTTATAAGTAGCTTTAAGGTACTGCATTTCACTATGCAATTAAAAGTGCATATAAAGTTTAGAAATATCTTAAAGATTCTTGAATTCCGATCCTTTTAAAGAAAATAGAAAACAAGAAATCCCAGTTTTATATCGACAGCGGGCTGGTTCATATGGAACTTGGTAGTTAGCCGTTCGTTCCTCGTATGTCGGCTTACCGGTACAACTCGATAGAACCAACTCCGAATTCCGATGTATTTTTCTTAGTTTTATTTCAACTTAAACCGAATTGTTTGCAAACGTCTAGTAAACTCATTTTATTAGTTATTTTTCTCAATCGAAATCAAATAAACTTTATTCAGTTTAGGCAAAATACAACGGATTCGAGAAACATTCTTGTTAGCGGGAAGAGACGACAAGTTCGAACTAGCTTATCCTTGTTATAAATTTTTATGCTTTTACATTTTGTTTCCTTATTACATAGGTTTATACATACCTCTTTACACTTATAATTAGTAAGAGGTCGATTAGGTGTAATAATCTATTTGTAACAAGAATTTTGGTCATTTTGAACGTAGCCCTTCCTCTTCTTCAACAAATGTAAGCAAAACCCTCGCTCCTTCCCCCCTGGGTTCAGCCGGCAGCAGAATAGAAGATACATCCGCTACCATCCCGCTGTTGATTTATTAAGGGGGTTCACTGCTCATCACCACTACATGTCTATCAAAAGGCCTCTCTGTCCTAGACTAACCTACTCCTAATATAGAATAACGCAACCCTTAACAGATACTCTGGTCTACCGTATGTGGCACAAAACTGCATCAAGACAAGAAGGAAGATAATTTTTGAATGGGGATGAACAACATTTTACAAATGGCCTCTGGATTGCGTCCTTTTAAGCTTGGTTAAATATAGCCCTTTACGCTACGTAACCACTTAAGATTCAAAATATATCAGCATATTAAACATATTTCCGCTATTGCACATAAAATCAGAAGAATATTTCCTGAATACCACAAAAAATATCTTCATACTTTATGAACTTAATTAAGTTGCTTCAGTAAAAAAGTGACCTAAAAACATTTTAAATACCGCTACTAGCGTAAGAAATACAACCCTTTCGCAGCCCCGTTACATTTCCATTAATTAACCCAGTCTCAATTTCGACCTGTACAAATGCACACTCCAAGTTCTATTCATAATTATACTTGCCTATAAGAGAAATTTAACCTTTAAGTTAAACAAAATACGACATATATTTAAACGTCCACGTTTATAAGGTATTTGGAAAGGGGAATATATTTGCAGATAACTCAATGGTGTTCGGTAAACATCCGGGACACGTTAATGATATGGAATCTGAACTCGGCAGAGATGTAGGTTTCCTTTTCATAGCGTGGTAAAAGTCACAGTATATATGTTCAAGATTCAGTCTATGATTACCGATTATCCATATCAATCCCTCCTTCAACTGAATGCGATGTAAATATCCCGTACCCCTTATGACAATTTGTGTATTCTTGTAGATCCATAAAATGCAGAACCTTAGTTGTTTATCATGTGACCTAAGTATCTTATTAGCGACTCTTCTGGTGTAAATCAAAAAGAGATGTAATATAATGGTAATAAGATATTTGTTGGGATAAGAGTTCCTAGAAATAAATTTAGGCTAGTAATAATTTGAAAATTAAGGTACTATCTCTTCGGTATGTGTAATGTAGATACGGTACGCATTTGCGGGATGAAAGGTATTGTATGTCCTTTTCTGTATCTCTGGCAACGTGTGTGCAAAATATCATTATAGTTTTTTGATAATTTGATGTATGTCCGCAAGAACTTAGATATTCTGGATCAAGTAACAGACCACCATAATTTAAATGCTAGAAACTGCAACAAGTTGGTTATTCCATGCTTCAGGCTCACTAAGTCCAATAACAGTTTTTTAGGTAATAGTGTTAGGTTTTATAACAAAATCACAAAACAGGTTACCGATTTGGCGGATAGTGAGTTCAAGAACCATGTCAAGAGGGTTTTAATATCTAAAGGCTATTATAGGGTGGACCAGTATGTGAACGATTATGACGTCTGGAAAACGCTCCTCTCTTTGCATCCACTAAAATCTTTGTAAATATTTATGCTTTGTGAAAGTATGTAACTTTAACAGATTAACCAGATCAAGTTTCTTGCCGGTTCTTCTAGATGACTAGATTATTTTCCAAACCGGTGGTAGCTTTGCCTTTCATAAGCGCCTTCTCAGGACCTAAATTGAATAAAAGATATTTTGATTTGATTTGAGACAAACTAATTTTCACATTTATAACATTAGTGTTAAAGTTACTGAATCATCGCCTCTCTTGATTCACTTGTTTGCCTTTAATCTCACTGTTTAGGTGCACTTTTTCTTCCGGTGAAGCTGGTGCTAGGTCAATAGCGTAGTCATTTCGAAAAAAAAGTGCACTTTTTCAATAATTTTAATCTTGTAGCGATGCATGTGTTATTTTCAAGCGTAGCTGAGAATTGTTCTCATTTGAAAGATTGTCAAATTGTGTTCCCATGATGCGTTTTTTTTTTTTAATGGAGGGAAAAGATGGAAAGGATTATAACAAATAATTAATAGTTAGTAATTAGTATCCTAATAAGGTACATGATACAAATACTTACAATTTTAACGGAAAATGGTCTGACCATATTTATAAACTTTAAGGTCCAAACCAATTGTTGTTTATACTGATAGATAGTTAAGTTTTTGATAGAATACCAAAGGTTAAAGATCAAAGGTTGAATAACCTAGTCATTTAGTAGAATAAAAGTGCGCATAAGCTAGTTACTTCTAAGTCAAATAGCCTGTATTTTTGATAATGGATTAATTTGTGATAGGCGTTTTTTTATCATCAAAACTGTAATGAGACATTAAACAGTCAATATATGCTCTTACAAATGAGCTGATTATACAGAGAAAGCCTCAAACGATGGAGAGTCAAAGCAGTTAATGTTCAATGCATAATTTACGAAGTCGTCGTGAACCTTACACTTTGTTGTAATCCAGTGGTTTCTACTTCAACACAAATTTACATGACACAGCTACAGTTATCTTAAATACATAAGTACGAGATAAAAAACATTTGATAAAAGTTAATTATGATCATATTAACTGAGTGCTTCGTGGGATTTCTCCTGAGAGCATGAAACTTTACTAATCTTTTATCAATTCTTGCATACTTTGTATAAGTAATTCCTGTGTAAAAGATTCGTCCGCATTGACGGAAATCGATTATGTAATATTTTAACTAGTTTCAAAATTTTATGTAAATAAATATTGAAAAGAAAACTGGAGTTTCACAACACACAGTATCATAGATTTTTGCTGAAATTTAGTAGAGTAGGTTACAAACTCTATGGTAAGCTATCTATGATTAAAAGAATCATTGTGATATGTGTCATTTCAAACTGCACTAAGAAATACTTAAACATTATAATATGAGAAAATTGAATTAATGAAATGTAAACTTTTAATGTCGTTTCTTTGTCTACTAGTAAGATTTTTGTTAAAATATGTAATATATAATGTATTTTTTGTAATATAATATAATATGTATATAGTTAATAAAATACTTTGTCTACAAAGCATCAATATTGCGGCAGCACCAATGCTGGTAAGCCATGAGCATATTTAAGAAGTGCCAAGCTGCTTGCTATAAGAGAACATTAAATCAAACATATCAAATACCCATCGCATAAATCCATCGCAGAGTTCATCCGCGTGATTCAGTAGCTACTCTTGAAATCTACCACTGTTTCTAAATTTAGTTTGCTGTTAGTTCGTATTGCACCGTCATTAAATACGAATTAAAACAGTGCTCGATATAAACCCAACTAATATTATAAACGTTGTTTTTTTTGGTTACGCTTTTACGTGTTAACCCCCGGACTGTTCAAAACCACAAGGGTTTAAGCTCCATACAAACAAATATAGACCTTATGATTTACTAGTAAATAGACTATTAGCAGCATAAGTTTTAAAAAAATACTGCAACATGCTCCACCATGTTGAAATGTGAGTCTTAAAAAATCAGCCGGATGATTAACTACTCAATCAATTATCATAAAATTTTGTACATAATAAGAAGTAGAGAAAATGAACATACAGTATCTCTTTTTCAGAGAAACGTAGTGTTTCCGAGCAATAGGTCAGATCTACATTAACGCGGCCGAATTTGCAAGCAAAAGTGTTTGATGTGAAAAATCTATAGGCGTGGAAAACCTGATTGTTGGCGTGGCGAGTGTGTGAGACGTGGAGACGCAATGCCATACGCAAACAACTCTGCGCAATCTCTCTTGCCACACTAAGCTCGCATACCCATAGTGTAATTTGAGAATTTGAGTCTCTTTCGTTCCCAACAATTTCGATGTTTCACATCTGCCAGGTGTCCCGTGAGGCTCAATATTTATAATATTGTCTAAAAATTATTCCGGTAGATAGACAAATAAAGCCTGTTCCCTTGTTAAATAGATGAAGCGACAACACTGAACGCTTCCGCTGAAAGCGATAAGTTAGGACTGTTTAATGTTTCATGCATAATTTAGAGAGTCGCCGCGAGGCGTTCGTCCGGCAATAACCGCCCTTACTTGGACGAGAAATGCAAATTTCCAGAGCATAACCGGAGTTTACATAGGTATACTCAGAAACTTCTTAAAATATATTAGGAGATTAAAATATTTTAACCTTAATTAGGTAATAATTAAGAGTAGATAATCAGAGAATTTTATACTATTCAACTTAAAAATACAGTCAAAAATATATTTTGTTTCAAGTTTGAATTTACAAATAAATACACAAAAACACACGATGTGGTCATTTACATTGCAATATAATGAAAATATTTAATGTAGAAATTAAGCGGAAGAAATTTAGACATTTCGAAAAAAAAAAAAAAAAGAAATTAAGCGGAATTTTTAACTTCACTTTTGAAAAGGTATTATGAATCTTGTGAAGTGATCTGAAGAGATATATGTTCTTTAAAATTAGTTAGCGATAACAGTTAATTTATGAGTTTATTTACCTTTTATATTAAATAACAAATTACTTGAGTAGGTACAATGTACATTCTTTATTGTAAACACCTACGGTTTTATCGTCAACCGTTGCGGTACGCCACGACTTGAGCCAACTTTATTTGATGTCTTGGCTGCTGTTCAATTGGAAAAATAAACAAACGTATGATTCTAACTTCCCAGTGCAATTACAGCATACATGCATGTTTTGGCATCCATCAGCGACATTGTAATCTAAATGCTTAATTTAAATCAAACATCAATCCATACATCCGCATTTTTTAAATTTAAAAAGTATTTTTGAATTAAAAACTTATGTAACCGCATTGAGTGATTTTATAGGTAAAATTTAATAGGAAAACCAATGGCATTAACATGCTAGTGAAGCGTCACCGATGACCTTGACATACTCGTACCGTATTGCGCTTACTTCACAATAGCGAGGCGTAGTATAACGACTTGTATACATCTCATGTTCATATTTTGTATTGAGCTTATATAACAGTAAAAATGAATATAATTATTAGCATAGATGCCAATAGATGTGAAAACCTAAAAAAATCCAATTTACAAATGAAAAAATTGAAATCATTCGACTATAATTGATTTAAGAATTCAGAAAAGCACACAATTATTCTCTTGTTTTAAGTTTTCAGATAGAATCACAATAAGTGGCAATAATCGAACCTTTCGGACACCAAAGACGACTAAAAACATGACATTAAATTTATATCAAAAACATAAAAAACCCGATTCAACTGCGGTCCATTCTATACAACGAGCATTTTCTAGGAGAAACCCTGACAATTATCACATGAAGAACTTCGTATCTACCATAAAGATTAGTGATATCTAATTACAATTATCCGAACAAGCCAAAGCGATGTGTCAAAATAATAGCCTAACTTACACCGTTAAATATGTTATATAACCAACTAAATACATTGAACTAAATTGCGTCTAGCGTTATAGCAGATTTTAGTCATTAACAGATACCCATATTAATCTGATTTATTCTCTTAGATAAACGTAACGTTTTATTATAGTATTATCTATACTAACATCATAAAGAGGTAAAGTTTGTGAATCTCGATGTCCGGAGTAATCTCCGGTATTACTGACCCGATTTTGAAAATTCATTCACTGTTAGTAACGTATATTATACCCGAGCTCTACAAATATAGTTTTTAATTTTGGTAAATTTGTAATTTCAATAATTAATCACAAATGTAATTGAAGCGGCAACAATTCTATAGTATGGCTTGCACTACCCGAACGGTTTCAAGTAAAGGAATAGAATCTATTTCTTTTAGCTTTATAAAAACATCCGCGACTCCATATATTAAAGTTTAATATATTAGGTAAAGAGATGGTATTTATGTTTTTTATTTATTTAAGGTCTTAGGTCCACGAAGTCCCATCTTACCCTTATCTTAGCTTTTTCACAAAATAAACTTTAACACAAACTTCCATAGACTCTTGGCTTCCTCACTTGCATTTTAAAAGTAAAATAAATATTACAAGATTAAGTCTGGATAAAGGTTTTAATTTTTTTTTTTTACTTTACATTTTTTTATGAAAACAAATGGCTAAATCAAAATGGAATCTTCATGGGAATAAAATTTACTTTTTACAGCATGATAATTGATGAAGTCAGACAGAATGTAATGATAAGATAGATAGATAAATGGAATAAATAGAAAGCATAGGCAAGTAAAGTTATTGCGTTATCGCTGCCACTGGCCCTGTGACAATAGGAGGACTCAGTCACGCGTTAGTTTTTATCTTATACTTATTAGATAATTAGCATAATATTAGCTATGCTTACTTTAAAATTAAATGGTCGTATGTGAAACTGTAATCTCATATTTATTTATTGTTTAGATGTATTTATTGTTCAAACTTTTAAGAATATTACTTAAAAATTTGTCTATGATCTAATATATTTATATAGATTACTTTTAAAAAAATATGCGTACAAACAAAAATCCGGAAGAAATGATAAGATAAGAAGAAGATAAGATAAGATAAGAAGAATAAAATGACAAGATATTTTAATGAGGCTTACAACAAAAAGGAAGATACCATCTTAAGGGCATTAAAAGTTACAGCACAAATTATGGTTCACATTACATTATAATTTTTTAGTTTATTTTTGGATTCTGTATCAAGATTGGATACAAATTATTTTCAACTTGTACCATTTTATTTAATTAATGTCATGACAAGCGGCACTACACGTGATTTAATTTAATGTCTTACATGAACAAGCACCCTGTATAAGAACATTTAAACTTTGATTCGGTTTCACATTGTTTACAGAAACCTATACGAAGTTCGATTAAGAAACACCTCCACCACAAAGGATTCCTGCTGCAAAATGTTATATATCGGATTTAAAAAGTATTAATCTAATTATTAATGTACAATAACATTAAAAAGTTAATGTGTCTTTTCACCATCTTTCAGTATAACACCACTGACATACATAAACCAGCAGGTTTTGTGCTACTGTGTTAATTAATATACATTGGAGCGCAAGCGGCTTTCCAACTAAGTTCTCACCTTTTATCATTGGTCTTACTTTAAGACTAGCTGTGCCCACGACTTCGTCCGCGTGGAACATTATGTAAAAACAGTGATTAATAAAGACATCTGAATGTATAAAGTGCATTTACTTATCTATTTTTCTCTCGTA
>JACEII010000049.1:1726724-1763084 GCA_014332785.1 Antheraea mylitta | reverse complement strand
ATCTTTAAAAACCTTTTATAGATAGATTAAAAAAACACTACATTTATTAATCAAGATTATCTATTACAAACTATATTATATATTATTTACTTCAATATAAAAAATATTGTATAACCTGGTGCAGTGTCAGATAAGGGTTATTCAAAGAAATAGAATCTTCTTATTATATATATTAGCGTCTGACCGCGACTTCGTCCGCGTGGAATAGTTGGGCTAACGCTAACACGCAGCGGAAGCTCTCAAAAGGAAAAAAACACACATTTTGAAACATTCTTCATTGCTGCTCCGCTTCTATTGGTCTTAGCGTAATAATATATAGTAATAAAGTAGTTCATATGATTAGTACGTTCAATCAAACAAACAAACAAACCCTCCAGCTTTATAATATTTCATGATTATTATAAAAATTCTTCTACGACAAAATCACAGTCAGTAGCTTAATTAAACATACATATTACAAAACCTACGCATATAACATAAAATTAAAATATAAGTAACTGGAACAGTGAAACAAAAGAAGAAATAATTAAATACGTCTAAATAATCTATTCAGAACAGTCCATTCTCAATATAACCTAAATAAGCAAATAAGCTTTCAAAAATAAACGAAACTTCTGAATTGGAGGCTTAAATTCAATTTTCTATTTCCTTTAAATGGAGAACCCCGAGTTTCAACAATAGAAACTATTATTTCATAGATTAAGCGTAATGGGAGATACTGAACAAACAGAAATTGTGACACCACGAATTCGTTTACGGAGCAAGCAAAATTAATTTTATAATATTTTCAATGTAATAAACTTTATTAGAATGAAATGATATTAGTAACTAGCCGAAATCCGCGACTTTGTTCGCCTGAAAATGTTTTTTTTTAAATACTCTTTAGCTTTTGAAAATTATCCCACCATATGTTAAAACATTAGCCGTCACGGGACGCGTGGCAGATGTGAAACAAAATCTTATCTTTCGCCTTATTATACGTTTCTAGAAAAAGCGACACTAACAATAGAAAAAGGTATTTAATTCCTTGAAAGTTTTAATACAAGGAAATACGAACAACAAATACAAAGAAACAAAATGTTGACTATAGCTAACTTCAGGGTACCGGTTTTCCGTGACGGTGTGCACGCACATCGTAAAAATTTACTAGGCGACTAGTCTCTGAAATATAGAACAGCTGCTAAAAAAATATAAAATGATTTTTAATCGGATATATTCGCCCCAAGAATTAAAACTTTAAAACCGACACTCCGTTAACTTTACACGAATTGAATTTCAAAAGTTTAACAGGCTCTTTAGAAAATAGTTATCAACTTAACTAACTATAACAGTTACGTAATTATCTCTTTGAACCTTAGCGAAAATTCAACTTAAAGTTGTACTAAGGAAAATGTACCGCTCACAATATAATCAAGAATATAATACAGGAAATTCGTGTAGCTATATTATGTAGGGCATAAATGTACAGGCTAAATATTTTAAGCGTAAACTTATTTAGCCGCATTAAACGATTTTTGGTAAGAGAAAAAGTTATGGGTTCACGTCATCGATGACCTCGACACGCCAGTGAAGTGTCCCGACAGTCTCATGACGTATTGCGCTTACACCAGACTAGTGAGAGTATAGCAGAGTATGTACAAATATTTATTATGGACTTTATAGTTACATAGTAAAAAACCAAAGTCATCTGCCATGTCTGTCTGTCTGTTTGCTGTAAACTCAAAAACTACTAAACGGATTTTCATGCGGATTTCATCATTGATAGAAAGGATAGAGTGATTCTTGAGGAGTGTTTAGTTATATGATTTGTCAAGGTTTTTTTATCAGAGCAGGACAAAGTCCGCCGGCCCCGCTAGTAAAAAAAAATCATGTCACGTAGATGTCACTTTACTAAAAGAAAAGATTAAGTAATTTGAGTATACGCATATACCAATGTTACTTTTAGAACAGGCCGGTTAATTAAACAATTACTATTAAGGAATTAATTGAAGTTACTAATTAAACAAAATTTCTTTTATAATAAATAATAACTGATATTTTAACCATTTTAACAATCAGAACAGAACTCATTTTCATCTCAAAAAAGGCAGTGACAAAGAGCTATGAATGTTTATGAAATCCTAAAATTTAATCCATCTTTTACAATACAATATAAATAGATGTATAAAGTGGCGTATTGTCAGCTTAATAATCTACATGTAATATATTACCTCATTATATAACTAAAATAATAAGTACTCACTGCTATATTCCAATAACTTTCTCAAAACCAATAGAGTTTGATTGCAAAAGCCTTATGAACATTATACAAAGCTACATAGAACATTTACTGTTAAATATCTGATAGGTTTCATTTAGTCCTTGACTTACTTAGGAAGCAAGATTCAATCATTGAACCTTATTATAATTGAACAAATTAGTTACAACACATTATGTTATTTTTTATGTAGATCTTTCTTTTACAAATATACCTTGGTTCAAGCTGCGAACATAATAAAATATTTTTTAACCAAAAAACTTATTTACTAATATTGTAAAGCTTAGAGGCTTTGTTTGTTTGTTTGGTTGAACCCGTTAAGCTCAGAATCTACTGATCCGATATGAAAAAATATTTCAGTGTTGACAGCTTATTTATCGAGAGAGCCTATAGGACATATGTATTTTATTTTATTTTACTATATCATAGGAGGCAAGTGGGTCAACAGGTGGGTCACTTGATTTAAGTGATCACCACCGTCCATAGACACTAGCAACATCAGAAGAGTCGTAAGTGCGTTGCCAGGCCGTGATGGTGGGGAAGAGGGAGGGGGAGGTGAACCTCCGGCGCTTTCACTGATCGAACGAAACGTGACAATGCAAGCACAGGTGTTTCTGTGAGAGAGTGGTCTACCCCAGACGAGCCGACCTATTCGAGCTGAAACCTTGCGTGGCTAGCATGGCTCTGCCACCTTCATCACGCTAAGACAAGTAAGAGCGAAGCACCAATGAAGAATGTTTGAAAATCGAGCTTTTTTCCTTTTGAGAGCTTCCGCTGCATGTTAGCGTTACCCAGAGTAACTATTCTACGCAAACGAAGTCGCCAACAGAAGACAGTACAATATAAAGTACTTATTCCAACTTAGTCTTCAGGAGTGGTAACATATTGATTAGCCCCAGGACTGCGGTTGTTCTGAGGTTAATTACACCGAGTTATAGGATAGAATAGCCACACAACATTAGATAGGCTACGTATCTTTTTGCTACTTCGTAACGCAAAAACACGAACTCAATTCATCTATTGTATTCGTATATTGGCTTTAATTTTTTTATATATCTCCAACGCTTTATGCAATCATAATTTTATAATCGGCTTTAATGTAGAGACAGGCCAAAAAAATTATGACGACATATATTTTAAACATTAGGATATTATTATTCAGAATATATCATAGCTCTAGTTTTCACTCGCATGAATATTTTTTTTTTCGATCTGACTACACTATTGGCCCAGTAAGGTCTTAACAGCTTCACCGGACTACTTAGGCGAGCGCTTAAGGCATTCAGCCGATTTTATTTGACAACTGGCTTAAGGGTGCACGGGACACCTCAGCTTGGGCTGTTGCCTGATACATGCAATTCACGACCTATCTGAGCTAACCTAAGCTAAGCTAACTATTCATATATATATAAGTTGTTGAAACATATATGTGTACCCAGCATACATACCTCATATATATATAAATATATGTATATATATATATATACATATATATCATATTCGATAAAGGAAATATCATCAATAAAGATCTGACTTACCACTCGGGAACAGTACACAACAATTAACAAAATAACGATTAGCCGTAACCTTGCTTATGCTCACTTTATAATATTATATTAGAGTTACAGAATACTTAAAACGATATAAAAAAGAAGGTGGCGGACTAAGAAAAAATAAATAAATTAATTAAAAACCGTTTCACTGTACATAAATTGTTGATCCTTGAAAAGATATAATTCTATCAATTTTACTATCATTCAACTTTTTATTAGAACGAAAAACAATAGCAAGAAATAAAAACACGCGTGCAAAGACCTTAACCAAAGTTATTACATAATGTATATTAAAATTCAGTTTCAGATGTACGCGTTACATAATTATGATTCTAAATGACGTAACTCTCAGCTGGCGGAAAGACAGTGCAAGTTAGTGTCTGTGGAACTAAACGTGTTTCTAACTCGGTCTTAGTACGTATATTTAAATAGCACTGTAGATGAATTAATTACTGAACAGATGTGTGAAAGCGTATATATAACATAGTCTATATCTATATTTCTATACTAATATTATAAAGAGGTAAAGTTTTTGAGTTTGTGACGTTGTGCGTTATTGACGTTGTAGGGGGTAATCTCAGGAATTTCTAGTCCGATTTGGAAAATACTTTCTGTTTTATATAACTCAATCATCAAGGAAGTTTGTAGGCTATATATTATTACGTTAAGACCAATAGGAGCGGTGTACCGAAGAAAAATGTTTTAAGATCGGGATTTTTTCCTCTTGAAGCTTCCGCTGCGTGTTAGCGTTAGCCTAAAATAACTATTACTAAGCGGACGAAGTCGCGGGCAGGGGCTAGTTTTTAAATAATTCTTTAAACAATCGCAAGCGTTTATATATAATCGCTATGACCATAGTAATTATCTTTGCATGTTTCTATGTATAATTCTTCTGTCCATGTATATGTAACTGAACTCGTCATAAACGGTTTGACAGATTTTCATGAAATTTCTTGTGAGTATTCAGGTTGAATCAAGAATGGCTTAGATTCACAATTGGACCCGGTAGGTGTGTCCTGCGATTTAATAATTATTTTTTTAAATTTTTAATTCAATAGAACATCCACGGGCCCTTTAGTATTAGTATATTCTATTTTATTGTGCCTAATAGTTAAACGAATAAATTTAATAAGCTGTTAATTTCAAAATGACATGCCGATAGTAAAAACGTCCTTCTGAATTGCTGCAATATGAAGGAATTTCATGAAAACTTTCATTTCTTTTAACACCTCCTTACGGGTAAAATTTTCAAAAGTCTTTTTTTATTTTTCATTTAAGGTGTAAAAAGAACGCAAATGCAATTTTTATGGCCCTTGTTTCAGTAGTTTGAGTTGTGCTTTCATATGTAAGTGAGATATTCTTTCATGTATTAATCAAAAAGTATTGAAATCTGGGAGAGGCTGAAAGCTTAGGCTATATGCTTTTTAGCGAGAAAAAAAGATAGGTTCCGGCAACAGCTCCACATAGGATTTACAGGATTTACATCCAGGTGATTTCATAATTACCAAAAATATATGAAACGAAATTTAGGAAGACATAAAATATAAACACACATACAGCAATCCTAGTTAATATTATAAATCCGAATGTGGGTTTGTTACTTTTTCGCGGCTAATAACTTAAGCGATCGTCATCAAATTTAACATACACGTTGCCAAGGGTACAAGAAGCGACATATGATCCAGGTACAATCAGTACTGTTTCCGAGGGATTGGATCCCGAGTAACGTCGCGGGCAAAAGCTATATCTATACTAATATTATAAAGAGGTAAAGTTTGTGAGTTTGTGACGTTGTGACATTGTAGGGGGTAATCTCAGGAACTACTGGTCCGATTTGAATAATTCTTTCAATGTTATATAGCTCCGTTATCGAGAATGGTTATAGGCTATATATCATCACGCTAAGACCAATAGGAGCATAGCACAGATGAAAAATGTTTCAAAATCGGGATGTTTTTCCTATTAAGAACTTCTGCTACGTGTTAGCGTTAGCCCAGAGTAACTATTACTACGCGGACGAAGTCGCGGGCAGGGGCTGGTTTATATATAAAGATACATCTAAGCACGTGTAAGTTAAGAAACGTTTGGTAGTGGTAAATGCTATTTCAGAGTCGTCTCCCTACCCTTATCTCACCTAAGTAGGGTCGGCACAACATAATTAAAAAGTTTTAAAATTTGGTACATAAAATGTGACACGTCACTAACAAAATATTCGAAGGTAATGAGAAACAAAATACATTGTGATATTCAGGTATATCCAGCGTCTATATCGACTCGAATTCGTATACAAGCTGATAATTGGATCTGAGAATATTTCACACGGTACTCACTGAACTGTGTAACGTTTTTTTTTCTGTATATTTACTTGTTGATTCAACCTCATAAGATATATCTACGTGATATAGCGACGAAGTTTGTGACGACAGCTGTTGTGTGTCATCGAGCGTTGTCTTGATTGATTATGTGCCTTAGGAAAGTAGTGCGCTTGCTCCAAATAAGGTAATATTAGCTGATACCCGCGACTTTGTTTAAGTAGTAGTAGTAGTATATCTGAAAAATATATTTTATCTACACAAGACATATATGTACTTATGTACGCATGTAATAGGTTATATACTTCTTTAGCGTAAATGCATTAGATAACGTGTTTTCTTTCTCGAACTGACTACGTTATTGACCTAGCAAGGTCTTAACAGCTTCACCGGACTACTAAGGCGAGCGCTTAAGGCACTCAGCCGATTTTATTTTTGGCAACTAGCTCAAGGGTGCACGGCACATCTCGGCTTGGCTGTTGTCTGTTACATACAAAATCGCGACCTATCTTAGCTAACCTTGCTAACTATTCATATATGTACGAGTTGTTGACACGTATATGTGTACCAAGCATACGCGCCTCAACAACTCCTCCATATATTTATTATCTGAAAATTTTGAGTTTTTTCAGTTCGATATGGGAAAAGAAGTAAGCCCTGCCACTTTCATGTGTAAGTGTATAGTGTGCACGTGTGTGGGAGTGATTGTGTAGTATTATAGCAATGATGTATATTTTGTGTCACCGTATCGCGCAAGCAACGCACTCAAGGACTCCCTACCGAGGGATCGAACCTAGGCCTAATCGGGTTTTGATAACGTGTTAATTATATAAAAACAACTAATTTTAAAATGCCTTTTTAATGTTCTATCATGTGCATAAAGAATCCAGTATATATCAAGTAGAAATAGAATCACATAATTATCACATAATTGTACCATAATAATAATTTATAGTAAAAAAAAATACATACCCAGAGTAATTGTAACAGGTGACACAAAAATTGAAACATATAGTCATATCTAGAAACTACGAAACAACTACAACTTTATAATTAAGAACCTGTGTTGGTCTAAATGCCTTTCTTATCCGAGCATGTAAATATTTTAATTCCTTAGGCAATAATCTAGATTTAGTTTCAACAATTATTTTATAGGCAACATTTATCTAGAGATTTTTTTTATTAATGCTAAACGTTGTGTATGTAATAATTATATTTTTTTTCTTAATTTTGTTCACGGCTGTCTTTTTTTTATATTTCTACGTGAAAATTTGTAATCATTTAGTGTAAATTTTCCAAAATAAAATAAATAACGATACATCCATAAACTCTATACAGAGCGTTATTGATATATGTCATATATCTAATATAGTAAATGTTACAATAAAGGGCTACGCATTTCTGAAGGTCATGCCTCTAGAGAAGCAAGGTAAAATATGTGTGGGTCTCCCAAGCGAACGACCTTTTCTAACGTTTTCTAAGCAAATGCTACAGGCCCCGCGCCAAGAAAAGAAGAAAAAATGTATGGGACTCCTAAATGGACGACCCTTTTTTGCTCTAAATTTCCTCACTTATTTCATTATCACACACGTATACGACATTCTTAGTACTATGTACTACATACTCGGGACTGGTTTTTCTACTCTTGTCCGTAAATTTATACATGAAACTTGCGCTACTGAAACACATTGGTAAAAACTAGGATTTTTAAAATTGTTAATTTGACAGGTATTAGGTCGGCAATGCTCTATCAAAAGGCTATGGCTTTAAGAACAGTATTTTACTTCGTTGAAAAATCAAGCACATTGCAGAACTTGATCGCAAATGAAAATAAGCAGTCCGTAGAGCGGTCATCGCTTTGTATTGCAGTTTAATGGAGCCAATACAGAATAAGGTAAAATTTTCTTTTGCTTCTTATCCCATTTGAGTAGGGTTAATAGAATGTGTTACCTTCCAGCATATCTTAAATTAAGATTCGAATTTTTGACGTCAACCCTCCTTTTGATCTCCGTGTTTGTGTCTAACTGACAAAAGCTAGACAATCACTGTCATCATCGCCTTCCTCTACTGCCTTCTAACGTTACAGTATACAAATGTTGATAAAATTGTATAGATAAATAAAACCAATTGAAAAGTGAAAATTTGGTTAAAAATATCTCCATATAAAGAACTGAATAAGACAGAGAAATAGAAGATAGTAAGGAGATCTTTGAAACATTGACAGAATACGTTTAATTGTTCTGTTAGTTATTTTACTTTATTACATGGACGTAAATGAGGGGAAGCTTTTGCCTTATATTCTTCATTAGTACACCTAACTGATGACACCACCGTGTAAAAACCCCCAGGAAGGCCATAGACCACTAAATCTCACGGGTTTACACGTGACACCGATGTAAAAACGTCACAGGTGTGCGCGGGATTTTAGTCTGTCATGTAGTGGATTTTACATTTTATTCATAATCTTGTGTTATTTGACTCTATATTGTGTAAATTTGGTGGTGTTTTACGTAATATTTATTGTGCATAAGTGAAGTGAATGGAAAATAATACCACAGAGCATAAAATTCTGAGATGCCACAAAAACTCTCGGGAAGCTTCTAGCAAGGGAACCACAATCTTGTTAGAATATTAATTCACACGATGCTTAAGATTGAAATGATCGCACGATGTTTGTGATATTATTAACTACGTGACAATGGCAGTAATAATCGGAAAGATTGATTGCCAAAAATAAAATTTAAAAAAACATGTCGGGCGTAATTTATTGGGTACTGGCGTGACTACGGACCGACTGCTGTTTCCGTGCCTCGCGCTTCGTCCCTCATAACTTAGTTCTCCGGTGTAGCGAGGGGCGCTATGTACAAGGATCTACGCCACATACCTCTTCCTGAAAGAAGGTATGGGCATAATCACCGCGCCAGCCCACGACGTATTGGAGATTTCAAACACCGTGAAATCCACAGTTCTATGTCTTTTCCACATACAATGGTACCAATAGAACATTTCTTAGGTTCTGGCCTCCTTAAGAATTTTTTCGTTCATTGTAAGCAGCTAATAATTTATAATTATTTTGCAATACATATGCATTTGCATTACATGCATGTAGGTGGTAGAGCTACGCTGAAGCTATTACTTGTTTCAGCATGAATGGGTCGGCTCGTCCGGGTTAGTACCACCCTCTCATAGAAAACCGACGTGAAGACTCACCCCTTTCACCCAAACACAAGCTGAAAACGCACATGCGACTCCCATGGTGTTGCTAGTGTCTATGGACGGCGGTGATTACTTGACATCCGGTTAAAACATATATTCGTTTGCCTCCTGTGATATAAAAAAAAACATAAACTACATTACATCACATCGATGCGAATTGTTTTCTATGTAGATGTAGGGAATTTCGAAGAATTCCCTTTTTTATATAATACATAAGCATCGGTGTTTCTATGCAAATTACAAATCCTCGACGAAAGATTACGAAACACGAAGAAAAGTGCGACGTAAGAAAGCGGCAATCCTTAGGGAAACAATAAGACTGTCCGTGTGGAAAGAAAAAAAAATGTTAAGCCCTTCCACTTCCAACAAAGCGGATTGCGAGAACCGTATCGTACTGTGATACAACCCTTTTTGTATTATCCATTCCTTTTGCTTATCAAAACGATTAAATATTATACCTACTTTGTAAATATTATAAATCCTATTTACAAGAACCTCTTTAGATTAAGACAGCGATTCTCTGGTCCTTGCGGTTAAGATTCTTGAATATTTTTAGAGATATCACTTCATTGTATTCATTATATTAAAATTGAAAACATCTTATATATTGGCGTGATTGTTCCATCTGATGTTACCACAAATTAAAATTAACAGTTATTTATCTTAAGACTGACTGACTGACTCCGAAAACAAGCAACGCACTTGCGACGTCCCTGATGTCGCTAGTGTCTATGGACGGTGGTGATCACTTAACATCACGTCACCCACCAGTCCGTTTGCCTCCTTTGGTATAAAAAAAAAATCTCTTGTAAATGACATATTAAAGTACAAGTAAACATCGATTTCAAAAACAAAGACATGCAATTTTGTCATATTTCTGCTATAGAATCATTTCTCGTTACAACATTAAATTACGAGAACTTTATATAACAAATGATATTACATATTGGTACGATGTATAAAAAGCCGCGAATCACTCCACCCCGTTAGTGGTATCCGCCGTGAACTATGGACCCATACCCAATGCTGCGCAGTATAGAAGACGACCGCGACACATTTTTACCGACCCCCCTGACTCAATCACGTCAGCGAACGATCAGTACCAACCTGTCTCTCCAAACAGAGCGTGTTCACGCCCGCGCCCGCGTAATCACAGATCACGCCGCCGTGGTCTGGGGGAAATTTCGCCCTCGCACACCAGATTAGGCCCCCTTGGCAGCGGCTCAAGTCTAGTTCCGTTCCTTCGGTGTGGAGCCCTTGAGTATGCTGCTCACGCGATACAGTGACACAAAACCTCACATTGCCAGAACCATAATTGTTGCTTGAACTCACACTATTACAACTACAAATACTACTGGCTTCGCTCGCGTTAATGTAGTTTTGAGCTATGCCCGAGAACATTACATATTTCTTGAATAAAAGATACCCTATGTCTTTTATTATCTTTTCAAAATTTGCAGCATAAAAGTGTAACAAATAAGCTCATATTTGTATTTATAACATTATAGGACATTAGAATCATCAAAGCGCTTTTATCGAGGTCTTAAATTTTATGTATATCTATGAATAAAGTACGTACAAGAAAGACTTCTTGATAAATAAAGATAAAGAGAATGATGGAGCGCGTTTAACCTATTAATATTTATTACCTCTACTCTTCAATGGAAGCAACAATACAAATGCAGATAGCGTCTTCCGTTATTTAACACTTCTCCTAACAGATGAGGAGGTAAATCAGTTATAATTTAAGAAACTAATTTAATATTCTCCTGCCCACCCATCGACTTTAAATTTATAAATATTTAATAGGTTTCGGAGAGTTTAAGAAAATTCCTTCGAAAACAATAATGCACTAGTCGATAGGGAAAATTGTAATCCCTTCCACACCTCGATTAGCGGATTGAAGTAAGTAGGGGGCCATTCTGAAACTGAGATATTTGGAGAATTATAGGTATCACACGATCATCGTGTATAGGTTAATTCTGTGTAAAAGCACACGCATCTGACAAATGCATATATTTTGATATTCTTGGTTGGTAGATTAAGGAGAGCCGTGCGTTACCCTAAGTTACGGCCAAGCTAGCGTATCGTCCGAGCCTTAATAAAACGGTCATTTAAATTTAATAACCGTTTAACAAGTCTCTCATTCCCATTTTTATAAAATTAATAAAATACTCGCCAAAAGAACTCGTGGAAACCAGAGAGCTTTGGCTCATGCCAAATATTGGATCAAATAAATAGAAACACAAGAAAAGAGAAATGCTAGAGGAAAAGTGTGATATATCACTCCATGAAAGGACACATAAGGATACTGAATTAATGGGTGAGAAACAAAGAGAAAAAGATTAAATATATTCAATGAATAATGAAAAATCAACTAACTTAAAATTGTTGATAATGATTCTTGACTGGTCCATATAAAAGGCACAATTTAGGACTTAATGGTGAAGATCGAAGAGAAGAATAAGAGTATACAAGCCAGATTACTTTTTTTTAGAAATACAGTTAAAATCTTTTAAAAGCCATCGTAGCAACTAGTCATATTTAGTCATAAAAACCGATAGTCGTAACAACCGGTGATGCTTTCGAGATGCAGCATTCAGCCGGGACCTTTATTCTGCGTCAATATAACCGGTATATTGTTCTAAACGATGTTACCATAAACGGATTTGAGTGTACAGTGAAAACCGTTTTTTTTTTTTTTCTCGAAATGACTACGCTATTGACCCATCAAGGTCTTAACAGCTTCACCGGACTACTAAAGCGAGCGCTTAAGGCACTCAGCTGATTTTATTATGGCAACCAGCTCAAGGGTGCACGGCACACCTCGGCTTGGCTGTTGCCTGTTGCATGCAAAATCGCGACCTATCTTAGCTAACCTAGCTAACTATTCATATATGTATGAGTTGTTGAACCGTATATGTGTACCAAGCATACACGCCTCAACAACTTTTCCATATATTTATTATCGGAAAATTGAGAGTTTTTCAGTTCGATAAGGAAAAAAGTAAACCCTTCCACTTTCATGTATAAGCGTGTAGCGTGCACGTGTGTGGGGGTGATCGTGTAGTGTTGTAGCGGTGATGTATATTTGTGTGTCACCGTATCGCGCAAGCAACGCACTCAAGGGCTCCCTACCGAGCGATTGAACCTAGGCTTGAGCCGCTGCCGTGGGAGGCCTAATCGGGTGTAAAACCGTCACATCACAAAAACATTACCCATTGTTACGACTGTCGGTTTTTACGATTAAATATAAGCAGTCCCTTCGATGTCGGTATAACAGATTTTCACGAATTATGTAATTTTGTTGCATAAATGAGCTTCAAAACTCTATTACTTTCAGTAAGAATCAATAATATAATAATTTTTACCAGTCCTTACTAATATTATAATTGCAAATGTGTAATATCTTTTAACCCCTCCGAACTGATCACGCTATTGACCTAGCACGATTTTAAAAGCCTCACCGGTCTACTTTTTTCTCGAGCTGATATAAGTTTGTTTAAACGTTATAGAGTGGACGTTACTCTGCAATTCTGCCTGGAATTGATTGGCCAATACCAAGTCTTACTGCAATCAAAAACTAAAACTAGTAACAGAGAGAGAGAGAGAGAGTGCGCGAAATATTAGTAAGTAAAACAAAAAGAACTAAAAATGCATTCCTCGGTAATTAAAACATGTTGCAGATTAACGTGTAATAACTAAAATAGATTACGCGTTTCACTCTTTTTTTTTTATTGTATCACGATAAAGTGACTGCACTATACCTGATGGTAAGCATAGTACAATCCAAGAACAGTGGCGACCACCGAGAGACAGATTATCCATCGTCGGTCGCCGCTGGCATGCCGGCCATAATGACAAAAGTCACCCGGTACTGGATATGTACAGACTGATCCCGAAACGCGACGCGCAAAAGCGAGTCACTATGACGGGCTTTTTCGCCATGTACATGGTGGTTGCGACCCAGTCGGGCTGTATAAACCTACCATGCCGCTATCGCCATTGCCTCGTTCGTTGATCAGCAGGGTGCACCACGTGCAGGTGAGGTTGGCTTGGGTGTCTCAAATCTTAAGATGTTACTCGACACCCCTTACACCCCTACTCCTTCACGGACACTTTCTTTTTTTATAATATAGGGGGCAAACGGACAGGCGAGTGATGGTAAGTGATCACCGCCGTCCATAGACACTAGTAACACCAGGGGAGTCGCAAGTGCTTTGCCAACCTTCTAAGGAGAGGTGTTCGGGGGAGGAGCGTAAGGGAAGATGGCCTCCGGCGCTCTCACTAACCGACCGAAACGCAACAATGCAAGTACTGCTACTTCACGTCGGTTTTCTGTGAGAGGGTGGTACTATCGCGGGCGAGACTTCCCATTAATGCTCAAACCAGTAATAGCTTCAGCGTGGCTCAACCACCTTCAAAACACTTTTCTTTTACTCGTTAAGCTTTCACGCTTTATCTACTCGACCGTTTATGATGAAATTTATATAGTGGTAGGTTAAACTCACATTAAGATGACCAAAGCCACGAGCAAGAGCTAGTTTTATATATAACAAAAACAAGACCTTATGTTTCTAAATCTATAACATTTCACACCCATAACAAATTTCGTGTTTAATTCACTCGCAAAAATTGAACGCTACTAATTTACATGTGAGTTATACAGTAGTGATAGAATCAGAATTCTAAACATAATTTGCCAATATTCTAACGGACGTCAACGTCACAATTGGACCTTTAATAGCCCGGTGATTATTTTGACTCGGCTTCATTTAACGTTCGAGATGTCAAGTATGTTACATCACTCGCTAATGGAGCTTGTTGAAACCGACTAACCTATTTGGCAGAGAGAGCATGTAAAATATAACTAAAGGTACCGTAATATGTTAACTGTAAATCGTTTTACTATTCAATTTATACATTTAACAAAGTTTTGATGCGAAACATCTATAGGCGGAAGGTAACCCGGATTGTTGGCGTGGAAACTCAAAACACGAACTTCGCACTACTAACAAAAGACTCAAAAACGTTTTACAACTGCATAAACATAAGATACAAATTGTTTTGTCGGCCACTCGTTCTACTAGTGTTATGCGGCACGCCTGACGACCTAGCTTCCTTTGATAAATGCCGCCAAACATACCGCGCGTGCGCCTATTTGAATTTTAGTTAAAATTAATATTTATGTCATAAAATAAACAACCAGTAATTATTTAAGAAAAAAAATTATTATGATTTATCTTTTCATTAGGTTATAGCTGATTCCTGTCGTAATCTCTTCCTCAATGCATATAACTTATACAGAACAGTTGTGATGTTGCACATCTGTCATGCGTCCCGTGACGGCTTAATTTTTTTTTATGCGATTACAATTGGTAAAAAACGAACATTCAGTTACCTTAGAGTATGTGATCACCACCGCCCATGGAGACCTGCGACACGAGGGGAATCATAAATGCGTCGCCAGCGATTGAGAAAGAAATGGGCTCGTTTCTTGAAAGTTTGTAGGTTATTTTAGACCAGAAATACCGCAACTGGGAGTTCATTCCAGTGGAATTATGTACGTGGAAAGAACGCACGTATTATATGGATAATCACTTTGAGATGAGATATTTTGTAATGTAGTTCAGCAGCAGTTACCAATCCAAACAGCTCTTGAGAATGCTCTCCGTAATAGATTTTGTAAAAGGCGCAAGGTGACGTACTACTTACGGCTTTACGTACTTCTCAGTGTATAGTGTACTAGCCCCTGCTAGCGACTTAATTCGCGTAGTAACAGTTAACTTGGGCTAACGCTAACACGCAGCGGAAGCTCTCAAGAGGAAGAAACATCCCGATTTTGAAACAATTTTCATCGGTGCTGCGTCCCGATTAATCTTAGCGTAATGATATATACCTTCCTCGATAAATGAGCTATATAACACTGAAAGAATTTTTCAAATTGGACCAGTAGTTCCTGAGATTACCCCCTACAACGTCACAAACTTTACCTCTTTGCAATATTAAGTATAGATTATAATTGTATTATATTATATTATATATTAGTACATATTATCTGGGCCCTTCAATGAGTGAACTGCGACTGACGGCATATGCATCGTAAAATGATTTCGATAAACAAAGATAGCCTTACACGAAACCGAACTTAGCCGACTATCAAGATCTTGTTCCCGATGTGTCATATCAAAAGCCGGATATTTTACAATACTTAGCGGTACTCAGATAAAGAAACAAATTTAAAATATATTACACATAAATCAATACATTTTTATTACTACATAACCCTATAAATAAATTTAAAACAAACAAATGAGTCGTTTAAAGGTAATAAATTGAAGTAAACGACGTTCAACACATAACGTGCGATCAATAAAACGTGTCCTAACAACAAAATAATCAAGGTCTACTGGTGTAGCGTACTAGTGAGTAAAACTGTATTTATAATCTGGAATGTACGTCAGCTATCTGACACTTCAATCTTCAATCCGAGTCACGGATATTAATGCTTTCAAACTAAAGTAGATTCGAAAACACGAGATCACAGTCGCGATAAACAAGTAGATACACTTATAATACAAATATGTAAATGTTAGTTTGTTTGCTACAATTTCACGTCTTATGTGGTTTTTTTTATATCATAGGAGGCAAACGAACAGGTGGGTCACCTGATGTTAAGTAATCACCACCGTCCATAGACACTTGCATCACCAGGGGAGTCGCAAGTGCGTTACCAGCCTGTGTTAGGGGCAGAGGAGAGGTGGGCCTCCGGCGCTCTCACTGACCGAACGAAACACAACAATGCAAACACTGTTACTACACGTCGGTTTTCTGTGACAGGGTGGTACTACCCTGGACGACCAGACCCATTCATACTTAAACCAATTATAGCTTTAGCGTAGCTCTGCTACCTACAGCGTGGTTCTACCACCTATAAAAATGGCTCTACCACCTACAGCGTGGCTCTACCATCTACAAACATGGCTCTACCACCTACAGCGTGGCTCTACCACCTACTAATAAACTAAGATTATTATTAAACATCGCCTACATGCTTTTGAGAGCTGTGTGAAAGGACATAAGGTATCTCTCATCCGCAAAAACTACGTTTCTCAAGGCAAATACGAAGTCTACATTTATGTGAGGAAACCGCGAGTAAAAGCTAGTATTAAAAATATGAGTACGTTTGTTACACTTTAACGCATTATCTAATTTACGGACCACCAAGCGTCATGTATCGCATGTATTTGCATACTACTGTTCTTATCCATGAATAATTATATATTTTGGTTACAAATATTACTATGAATTATAATTTTATTTATTTCTCAAGTGATTTTATTGACATTTTCCATACGATAAGTATAAGTCATAGTTAATCAATATTGATTATTAATTAATGTTATAAAGAGGTAAATTTTGTGTGTTTGTGACGTTGTAGGAGGTAATCTCAGGAACTACTGGTCCGATATGAAAAATTCTTTTAGTGTTATATAGCTCATTTATCGAGTAAGGTTTATAGGCTATATATCGCTAAGATCAATAGGAGCGGAGCACTGATGAACAATGTTTCAAAATCGAGATTTTTTTCCTCTTGAGAGCTCCCGCTGCGTTTTAGTATTAGTTGAAAGTAACTTTTACTACGCGGACGAAGTAGCGGGCAGGGGTTAGTAGGGGTTATAAAATTAAAAGTAGTACTTAATAAATGTAAATGTCTTAAAACCATGGTTTTAATATAAACTAATTTCATAAAACCCTAATAATCTTTTTTGTGTATTACAATTTTTTGTATATTAGATGCAGATATCGTGATATTTTTTTGTTAAGGTTTAGGTATCCAGGAAGTAAAATAAAAAAAAAATGTGAGATCTAATCAGCAAAGGAGCCTAGACTGACTTTTAGAGGTGATATAATAATACTCGGAGTGCGTAAAATAGACTAAATAGTCACAAAATATCCTTCTATAGTTTGAATTAGTTTACTATATACTTTTCAGCTAGTACGCGTAAAGATGATATTTTCGAGACATCGGGGGTTACATGCATATTTATTTACCATATACATATAGATTTAAGGCGGACAAAACCACTAGTGGTTGTTAGTTTGTATACTAAAAATACGTATGGCTGAATATAATGCCTCCTCATTTTTATACTCGGTTCATATATTTAAGACCAGAATAATATGATCGAATACGATAAAAATTAGCCATAGTGCCCATGAGCACTAGTTGCGGTGCGGAATAAAAACCGCATAGGAAAAAATTCCGTAACGGTAGAACTTCCAGAAAAGTTTAAAACGAGTGAATGCCAGACTTCCTTATTCTATATTGATATTTATTATTCGTATTATTTTATATTTTTTTATATCTCTTGAGAAAACAATATAATTTTGCTAATATTTTTTTTGTGAATAACACAAATTTTTATTTTTTTTTTACGAGTGATTTTTAATAGAAACATTAAATACTATTTTGTAGGTTTTTTTAAAATTCCGTAGTATATATTATTTATATGTATCTCATAAGATTTAGCTACCGTTGTCAATAGGAGCCCTCCAAAACTCCTTATGACTTATACGTGTTATTAGAATACGTCGATTTTTCTCTAGTTAACATAAATATTTTATACACGTGTTATACATAAAATCTTTCGGAACAAAATTGTCTGAATGATTGTGAAAACTATCAAAATCTGTAACGCAATTTATAAAAAGTGCGGAAACACACATATTATATTCACCGTAATTCGAGAATTACTACGATAATTTGCGGCACGCAAGCTTCCATAGAATTCCATATATTATGTGACATTTTTTTCGAAAAAAAAAGCGCAGCGCGTGCGCTTTTTATCCTATCCATTTTAGTTACAAATTTTTATGTGTGGCATTAAATTATATTTTATTGATATTAAAATTAATATTTGTTAGCTACCCACTTCTGGTACCGCTCGTCATTCGTCTCGAGATACTAGTACATATTAGAGATACGCATTGATACTAGCGCCAAGCGCCAACATATAAGAGAGGCACATTAACACTAACGCCATTTTATTAAAGATACATAAATGAGAATTATTATAATTATATAGATTTCAATGAGTCCCTTCAAAAGGAATTGATATTGTTCATTTAATACTTGCACAACATTAGTTTTATGATAATAATAGTAATTGCTTTGACTTCAATAGTCTGACCTATAAAGGGCTAGATGTCTCTACTCTACACACATACACATATATCAGATACATAAATAACAATGATTTTATATAGAATTGATGTACGTAAATAATATTAATTTGTTCATTAATTATTATCTTTGTGTTACTTAACATATAGCAGAATTATAAGTAAATAAATGGTAATTGGTTTGAGTTATATAGTTCGTCTTATAAATTATATAATTCGGCCTATAAAAGGCAAGATGTCGGTGTTATTTACGCATTCCATTGTAAATTGTACTGTAAGCCGTAACTCTGGGCAAATAAAGAGTGAAAGTATTTACTTAGTGTTATTGGCATCCTGACTGCATCGACTATGTCGTATACAACCTCATAACATATTATAATGAAATGTAATGTGAAAGCAGTCGCGTGTGGTCGTAGTAGTTTAAATAATAATACTTTTAAATAGTATATGCTTTGATATCCATTTTCCAGTAGTAAGGAAGAGTATAAGTACGTATAAGCCAACCTTAAATTTGTTTTATTGTATCTCTCTCAATATTTTTAAGTGTATATGTAAAAATCGACTAACAACGTATTTTCCGTTAGAATGTGCTCTGAGTCACAACTTCACATATTGGAATAAATATGTTTTCTGCGACTGACTCTTTTAATTTATGCTATACACTCAATAAGATATATTTATGCAGGTTTCATGTAGAAAGCCTTGTAACGTGTATTTTTTGATATTATGGTTTTTATTCGAATAAAACGATCACATTTTAGCCACACACTAATAACGGTTCCAAATCCTTAATGTACTACCCGAAAAAATAACATACAAGTACTCGTGATATCTATATAATTTATGAAAATAACAAACAAGTTAAGTTGATATAAAAAAATCAATAAAAAGCACTACTATTTTTATAAGTTTTCAATCAACTAAACCTCAACTAGTTGTTGCAAAAAAGAATATTCAAACAAAAAATAGCGAGACCGACAAAATATCTTGTGTTTAGCTTCGGCGAAGAAATCGATCAGTTGTAAAAAACTATTTAATAATGCGCAGTTATAGAACTTAACAATTCAGCTGTGACGACCACGATAGATATTCTCAAAGCTGGTTGTTAAAAAAAAATTAAGAAATATTTGGCTTTCTATATTATAAAAGATTAGCTTCTAAACGCGACTTCACTCAAATTAATCTAAATTTCAGCTGTCTCTTGGGAATAGTGCTTTTTTCGGGATAAAAAATAACCTGTATCCCTTTCTGTACCCTTAACAATTCGTATGCAGAATTAATATGGTGAGCGATTGAGTAGTTAAAGTTATTGTGGATATGACCGGTGCAATATCAACCCAATGTCCGCAGGTTCGAACCCCGGCTTGTACCAACGATTTTTTCGGAATTAGCGTACATTTACTTATTTTTATATATTATAGGAGACAAACTTATAGTTCACCTGATGTTAAGTGATTCGCCACGGGGCGATAGACACCAGCGACACCAGAGGAGTCGCATGTGCATTGCCTGGCTGTGTTAATTGGGAAGGGGGAGAGAGGGAAAGGAGATGGGAGAGAGACGGGAAAGGTGGAGGAGGGTCTCCGACGCTCTCACTGACCGAACGAAACACAACAAAGAAAACCGACACATTCATGATGAAACCAGTTATAGCCTCAGCGTGGCTCTACCAGCTAGCAATATTTAAATTTGTAACAATATAGGCTGAGAGTTAAGGGGAACATCGTGACGAAGCCTGACCCTGAGAGTCTAAAATCGCCAAATACGTCGTGGGCTGGGTGGTAATTAGGCCCGGCAGTGGGTCTCTTACAGTTTGCTAATGAGTTAATGAGTGAAAGCTTAACATTTGTATGTTAACGTACTAACTTTCGTATTCATAATGTTAGATAGAACTATAAACAGATTATACTACGTAGCCTGACGTATAATACCGATGATGACCTAAATAGAAAGAGAATGTGAAATACTCATGTGAGTGCTGTTTCTTACCTTTTAAGGGCATTAAGCTCAAGTACTCGTTTGGGCAAGAATACAATTATTACATACACATTACTATCTTGTAATTTGTGAGAGACACGATGCATATCAGACTGGATTGTTCCAAAAATCTTACCCAAAGTAATCTGCACCTTAAAGTATATTATTGATGCACGTTTAAACTATTCTAGGAATAAATGCTTTAGAGTTGCACAGAAAGAAACAAAGAAGAAGATATTCGTAGGTAGCTAGCTATATTAATAGATAAAGCGAAAATTTTGTACCCCTTTTTTAGCGAATTGTGCAAACGAATGAACGTAAAATTTGACATAGTTATAATTTACACGGAAGAGAAGTGTACAAAACATTTTTTATTTTTTATTAACATGCATTAAAAACACATTAAAGTAATTAAAATATACATTACCCCAACTTCTTAGTTATAATATCATTGACATTACTCACTACTGATTGAATGACGCACAATATATACACACATGTAAGTGACAAAGATATCGCCATCCTTCATTTTATTCCTACGTTCCAATAACCTTTTTTCATCCTACATTCAATACTTTTAACATGACTTACGTTCCATACCTTACATGCCCTTTGAAATTCATTTGTCAGACTGTAGGTTAATTGACCACTAGGCGTCCACTAGTTAAAATTAAAAATGTATAACAAAATAGTATTCATATTAACTCTTTCAAAAATAACGGACATTCCATTCCGCTGAGCCACTTTTACAGAACGCACAAGTGTTTTAGTATAATTAATATGACTATAAATAAAATATCACATATGTACAAACAAGATATGACCCAAATGAATTAAATTCTGGTCATCATACAACACTGTGTACTGTAAAAAACTAGGGAAATCGTTTCTGAACAACCTATTTTGTTCGCGATTGAACAAAAATCCGGTTACATCCCAACATTGTATTAACTGATAACAATTTTTGGTTTAGTCTTAATCGTTTCTTGAAGTGAGGCTGCTTGTGGCAGGACTTTGAAATTTTCATCGACATTTTTGTGTGATGAAAAGCGGTGAGGGAGAACAGTGTGTCGGGTAGAGTGTTGAAGACACCGGCTCTCGTCCGACCACCGAAGTTATGCAACGTCGGATGCTAACAGTACTTAGACAGGTGACCGCCTTGGTACAACGGGTGACGTTGGCTTTTTCGTGTTTACTTTTCATTAGGTATCAAGGGGTGTCGCGTAACATCTTAAGACTTGAGACACCCAAGCCAACCTTACCTGCACATGGTGCACCCTGCTGAATAACGAACGAGGCAATGGCGAAAGCGGGGTGGTAGGGTTTTACAGCCTGACTGAGTCGCAACCACCATGTATTTGGCGAAAAATCCCGTCATAGTGACTCGCTTCTGCGCGTCGCGTTTCGGGATCAGCCTGTGCATATTCAGTGTCGGGTGACTTTCGTCATTATGGCGATATAATGACGAACATTATGGCCGGCATGGCAGCGGCGATCGGCGATGGATAATCTGTCTCTCGGTGATTGCCGATGTTTATGGATTGTACTATGCTTAACATCAGGCGTAGTGCAGTCACTATGTCGTGCTACAATAAAAAAAAAAAAAATTTTTTTTCCTGTAGCACAAAATTTTTTTACGACGCGCCCCTTTTTTTTTTTTTTTCAAATTAAGTATATTTAATGCACATCGAATCGGCGGGTATCAGCTAGGGTAGTAAATGACGTATATCTTTGTTCTGTTTTCCACAACCAAATTCACACGAAGTTCATGAAGAGAATAAAGGATGTTAAATTGTGAATTATCTAAAATCGAGCATAATTTGTCAATTCAATGAACGAATCGTGACTTTAGAAGATAGCCTATAGCTTTCTTATTTTTAAACCTTTTAAACGCGACGTGACACGAACACGGCATGTCTTTATGCACGTTTCTAATACGGTGAAATGTTCTTATTTATTTTTTCTTGTTTTGCAAAAACTATGATGGTGGCGGCATTAGTAATTATAGATAAATCTTAAGCCTGAGATTGTCAAGCGCAACACTGTTATACAATTATAATATGTACTATCTATTTATAGATAGGTATCTATATTTTACTAGCTAATCCTTCCACGCGTTGTTGTGGCTCGGTTTTTATATATTGAACTAGCTGATCCGTGCATCTTCGTCTGCACTAAATCGGTTATCACCGGTTTCAATTATATTTTCCATATATATAGGTTTCCAATTATTGTGAATCCAAACTATCAAGGGACTCACTCAAACATATACCCAGATGGTATGTGAGAAATCTTTTAAAGTAAGCCTAGAACCCGTTCGTAGCATCATTTAACGGGTTCAATTAAGATAAAATCTAACCTACATATATTGGCGGTTATGTAAACAAAAAGCCTGAGTGGTCTATGGCCCCCGGTTGAAACGTAGTTCTTTTCCCTTTTTTGTAGACGTTCACTATACAGTCAGTATGGTTTACATTATAAGATATCAAGTTGATACATTGAAATTGCAAATTAAAGGATAAAATATATTATAAAATAAATAATGATCAATTAAAGGTCATCTGTTAGAGACTGATGAAACTTACAATTAATAACAATAATCAACATTGACAATAATTTCATTTGTAATTAAATAATATTGAGGCCAACCGAAATATAAATTATCCTCTCGAGATGGTACCAAATTGTATAAATACCAACTTTCATGAAGATGATCGGTTAAGTTGATTACAACACCAAGGGAGTTGCAAGTGCATTACCAGCCTATGTTTACATGAGGAGGGAGGAAGCAAGTGAGAGGACGAGGCGAGAGGAGAAAGGGGGCTATGGGCCTCCAGTGCTCTGACTGATTGGACGAAACGCAAGCATTTTTACACATCGATTTTCTGTGAGTCGGGTGGTACTACCCCGGTCGAGCCGACCCATTCATGCTGAAACCAGTAATAGCCTCAGCGTTGCTATACCCCTACTTAAATTATTATATCATTAGCCAAATGAGGATTAGAAAATACCCCACTACAATGATATAATTTCATAACCGTATTTAGATTACCGGAACCCTTATTTATTGGAGAATTAGAAACTAACGTGGATGGAATATTTGCCCAAACAAGGCACCACTAAACAGGCATTGCTTCAAAAACTCTTGAATATAAGACTTTCCTACAGAAGTATGTACTTGCATACTTGTACCTACATACATGTTCTTGGAAAAATAGTCTAGTTATTGTTTTTTATTGATTAGAAAAAAAAAAAAAAAAAACAAAAAGAACTTTTTCAATTTAGATGCTAAAAAGCACTTCTGGAAGTCAAAACTCTACCATAATATATGTTACTAAGTGCTAACTCAACGTCCAAATATCCAACCAGTATCATAGGGTGAAATAATAAACATACAACACCAATTCCACTAACAAACTTGTTTCATTATTTCAGAATGCTGTAACAACCAGACACATTATGAATATCCATCGACAACTCCACAAACTTCCGGTTCGGATTACCGTCATAAAGTATGGCCGAATAAATATAGACCAGCGAAAATTAAAGGAATTTGGAAACACGAATAAGAGAGGAATAAAAACCGATATTTACATACTAATTAGTAATGTATTCTTTTGTATTATTTCGTTGTTCTTTGTGTGCTGAAAAATATACAGCCTTTTTTATTCGTAAAGTTGCTTCAGTAAAGTTGTATTACTTTAAGAACGGTAGGAGCCATTTAGAGCCACACTTAAGGCTTAGTACTCAGATACTAGGTCTATTCCCTCGGCGTCGAGCGTTTAAGTACGCTGCTCGCGCGATACAGTGATACTAAATCTTACAACACTGCAACAACATTACACATATAACCTCCACACACGCGCACGCACACATGCTTACACATGAAAGTGGAAGGGTTTTTATTTTTGTTTATCCTTTGAATTGAACTCAGATAGTTTAGAAAAAATTTCCAATATTATATAAATTTATAAATTATATAAATGTTGTTGGAGGTATGTATGCTTGCTACACATATATGTTTCAGTATCACATATTAGTATGAATATGTAGATTAGCTTAGGTTAGCTCTGATTGGTCGCGAATTACATGAATCAGCCAACAGCCCACTCCGAGGTGAGTCGCGCACCCTTGAGCTTGTTGTTAAAATAAAATCAGCTGAGTGCCTTAAACGCTCGCCTTAATAGACCGGTGAAGCTGTTAAGACCTTCCTAGGTCAATAACGTAGTCAGTTCTAAAAAAAAGACTCAAATACTGCTCTGGAAATCCCACCAAGCAAATCTATGTGTTGCTAGAAATTTCATTTGTAATAATAATACTTCTTCAAAACTACAGATTGAATTATCACACCAGCCTACATTTTAATTAATACATATATTTGTATATAGGTATTTCTATATATATATTTATGTATATTTCAATAGTTTTGGATGGATATTTGAACACAGAAAATATTTTTGTGACATTTAACCGTGATTTAATTATATATTGCACTAGACAGTTACCTACAGCAGGTGATTATTTAAACAGTAGCAATATTTATGGACGACATGCTGCACTTGATTCTTGTTCTAAATCAATTTTAAATAAGGTGCTTAATATTTGACCTAATTATCTAGAAACATATAAAAATTATATACAATCATCTACGCGTCTTTGTTAAAGCACATTGTTAATGAACGTCGGGTGATTTTTCAAATGGCTTCATTGCTCACTTTATTATCGAAAGTGATTAATTCTGGGTCGCCCATTGTAATTTTTGACACCGGTTATTGCATTTATGTTTGTTATTTTATTTACACGTTTGTTACTTTACTTTTGATGTCTTACAACAAATTTTAACTTATGTTCTCTTTGTAGTTTATTAGTATTTGTTTTAATATTATTATTTTATATGTTAGATGGGACCATTAAGTGTCATATCCTAAAATACTGCGAGTGTCGAACCTTTTACCTGGTATTTATTTATTTATTTATTTATTTATTTTAGGGTCGTCAACATGACAATACATTATAAAATATATAAAAAGTAGGACAATTATGAATCATTATAAATGCAGTCATATTTATAGACAACCACGGCATGCTCCAACACTTAATTAAATATTCATAAAGTAAATATTAAACTATTTATATATTTAAAGATTTAACATAATAATACAAAAACAAAGAAATTGAAACAGAAAAAGTAAAAAATACTGCAATTAATTGATACTCTTAAATCATAATAATAAATGTCAGAAAAAACAGCGACGAATAGTAACAAACGGTTGACTGCAAAATTCTACACTATAGTAAATAACGATACGAAACATTTCAACATTGGAATCAATAAAAGATAATATGTTGATTTCAAGGATATTTTTATTTCATTTGACATTAATATGTTGCAACGAGTTACCAGCGGTTTCATACCGCAGTGTTTACCGCTACAATGTTGACACAGTAAACGTAAGTCGACAACTAAATAAATAAGCAATTACTATCGTCATAAAACATGTAAATGGTTCCTTTTTGTACGTAAAATATAAATATTACTAAACGACTCAGACCGTTCTTTTACACACTTAAATAATATGTCATCATCATCATCTGCTCAACGGTTACAGCGACCTCTAAGAGAAAATTAACAGTCTTTCTCCTCCCTTTCGTGTGCACTTTAATGACTGGTATATCCAACCTTCGCGGTGAACGTACGCCCGTATATAATATGTACATATCTTTCGTACATATTAGGTTTTTTTTTAATACCCTATAGGTTTTACCGTTCGACCATAATCTTACCAGATATTAGATTGATTGTGATAAGTGATCGCCACCGTCCATAGACACTTGCAACACCAGGGGAGTGGCAAGTGCGTTACTAGCCCATGTTTGGGGGAAGGTAAGGTTGGGGAGGAGGGAGGAGGAGGAGAGGTCATCCCCCGGCGTTCTCACTGACCGAACGAAACGCAACAATGCAAGCACTGTTACTTCACGTCGAGGTTTCTATGAGAGGATGGTAGTATCCCAGACGAGCCGACCCATTTATACTGAAACCATTTATAGCTTCAGCAAATATATTGTTAAATAAATATATGTCCTAAAATGGTAAATATGCTCAACCTAGAGTCGGTTCGGCTATTAAGGGCAGCTACCGGAAGAAATAACAGGTTTTCACTATGAAGCTGATAGTTATCCAGGCGGGCTATGAAAAATCCTACTACTATGTTATGATTTTATCACCATCTTTTCCATCATCGAAAGTTCTGACTCATTTATATAAATTCGAATTACGTTGATACCATGATCGCTTCATTATGGCAATCAAATTCAATTAACTAGTATGGCAGTTACGTCACACTTCATAACATCCATCGGTATAAGACCCAACATAGTAGCAGAGCTTAGGCGTATCACGTTCCAGGATTGATTGGTCTATATTCAGTACTAGTTGTTGGCTTCATACGAACGTGCTAGCAAAGTAAATTAGACCAACTTCAAATAAAGTTTCGGAACAAAGAAAGAGACAGCTCAAGATATTTCTTCATTCATATTTATTCAATCATTTTTAAATATTCAAACGAGAAAAGATAACATAACTTTATCGATATTTCGTTTATATATTTAGTGATATTTTATTCGTTATATGAAAAATTATTCGCTTAACTAGCTACCTGTGCCGCTTTCGCATGGATGACAAAAATGTATGAAACAAAATGACAACTGAACAACTGATAGTCAATCTGTCAATATTTTTTAAGATCTGCAGAATGTTTTCCGTCTCATTTAATCACTTATTTTCATGGTTTTTTTTTAACGTAAATTATTATATTATACTCTCAAAAATTTTCTCTCACACAAACCATGTACTGACATTTACAAATACAGAAAAGTAGTCAAAATGGTGCAACCGTTATGGAGCGATACGCTTAAACACATTGACAATTAACGTTCATTTAAACATTTCAGAATTAAGGCATTCTAGCGGGGTGGCAGTGTGTTATTACGCGACTAAATTGTCAAAAAGGGTTTATCACTACCCACGTGGGTAGTGATAAACCCTTTCTGTATGACCAGTATATCTAACTACTGAGAGGCTTATACGCAAACAAGATGGCGTCGAGAGATGCTAGACTGTAAATTACTTAGTGATCGACACTGATTTTAGACTCTACAATGTTTCTAATCAATCTACAATGTTTCTAATCAGTATTTAACTCTTACTTTGCCTTGTAACAATAATTGATGAAATCATTTTCTTCTAAATTTAACGAAATTCCATATATACACATAAATAAAATTAAAATGTCTGTCGTTTGTCCGGAAATATCTCCGAAATGGATTAACGAATTTTGTGGAGACCTTTACAAGCAAACAGAAGATATTTCGTAGTATCACTTAAGTTGACTTCATACAAAAATTTGGTTTCACATATTAATATATAAGACTAGCCCCTGCCCGCGACTTCGTCCACGTAGTAATAGTTACTCTGGGTTAACGCTAACACGCAGCAGAGACTCTAAAAAGGAAAAAAACATCCCGATTCTGAAACATTTTTCATCTGTGCTTCGCTCCTATTAGTCTTAACGTGATAATATACGTATATATATACTAACTATAACCATTCTCGATGGATGAGCTATATAACACTGAAAGAATTATTCAAATCGGACCAGTAGTTCCTGCGATTTCCCCCTACAACGTCACAACGTCACAAACTAACAAACTACCTCTTTATAATATTATTATAGATTTATACCCATCTCTGACTAAAGTAACCTTGAACCTTAATGCGAAGCACGAATGATGTAGTTTTACCGTGTTTTATAACACTATGTTTAACATAATACTCGTTATTAAAATGGCGGTCGTACATCATTAGGTGACTGTATTAATATCAGCTCTATTCAAACAGTTCAATGAACTTCGTCCAGATGTCACGAACACAAACGTACGACGTATTCGAGTTCCAACACAACCTTGTTATGTTTATTTTTGTTACGTTTATCTAAACTAATATCATAAAGCTTAAGATATAGTTTGTTTTTTTGTTTATTTAACCGTGCATCTGGAAATAAGTGTCATGTTTGCAAAATTATTTTTAATTATTATATCTTATTTATTGTAGAAGATATACAAAATGTAGGTTAGAAAGTGCGCAACGAAGGCAGTTTGACCACGCGACATAAACCAAACATTGCTAGGAAAAACCGAACTGTGAATGCCTATGACAGCCAGGTACCATGATGCATAGTTTTAACGCTAACTTTATGCTACTTTTGTAGGTGCTAGAGCCACGCTGAAGCTATTACTGGTTTTAGCATGAATGGGTCGGCTCACCCGAGGTAGTACCACTCTCTCACAGAAAACCGACGTGAAGTAACAGTGCTTGCATTGTTGCGTTTCGTTCGGTCAGTGAGAGCGCCGGAGTCCCACCTCCCTTCCCCTAGACCCCTTCTACCCCATACCGCTTTCCTCAAACACAGGTTGGCAACGCACCTGTGACTCTCCTGGTGTTGGAAGTGTCTATGGACGGCGATGATCACTTAACATCAGGTGACTCGCCTGCTAGCTTGCCTCCTGTGACGTAAAAAAAGTGTGTGTGTACTTATGTACGCGCGTTAGAAGTTCTACTTCTTTAGCGTAATAAAATAAAAATCTTTTAAAAAATATCATCTTTCGCCTTATTCGACGTTTGTAGACAATACGATACTAACAATAGAAAAAATGCATTCATATATTAAGTATTTAATATCTTGAAAGTTTTAATATAAAGAAATACAAAGAAACAAAATGTTGACTATAGCTAACTTCAGGGTGTCGGTTTTTGTAACGATGTGCGCGCGCATTGTAAAATTTACTCATAATTTTTTCCTAACGTGCCAAAAGAAGTATAACTTCAAAAAAGTCTGCTCCCAATAAGACAATCGACGTATTTTATATGAAATTCGTTGAAACTTATTGCGTTGACAGTAATCCAAAGGTATCGAACTTAAATGCAGGTGAAATTGCTCGACATAGTAATTTTATAAACAACCTATGAGCAATTGAAAGGCTTAACAATAAATATTGTTAGTTTCTTTTCCAACTATTCATTTGTTCAGTTGGAATACGACGTTCTCGAATGATCCAGAAGCATAATTTACACAAGTTGTAGAAACATATTTTACGTTATTGCTTAACAATACAAGTATAGCAATTATTTCATATAGACGCTCCTATTGTTGTATACCATTTAATTTTTTACGCTACTATTATTCTGACTTGTACACAAAAAACATACCATTATGTAATGTACACGATTATCTTATTTCATACACGAAAACCACTTTGCTTTTAGACGCTGTGAATACCTTTTTTTATACACTTAGTGAATTATTCGACTTATTTCATACTAGCCTCTACCCGCGACTTCGTCCACGTGTAATAGTTACTTTGGGTTATCGCTAACACGCAACGGAAGCTCACAAGAGGAAAGAATACCCCGACTTTGAAATATTCTTGATTAGTGCTCCGCCCCCATGGGTCTTAGTGTAATGATATATAACCTATAATCTTCCTCGATAAATGAGCTATATAACACTGATTTTTTTTTCAAATCGGACCCATAATTCCTGAGATAACTCCTTACAAACTCATCAACTTTACCTCTTTATAATATTGGTATAGATTAAAAATAATTATTATACAAGATTACAATTTAATAGTAATTGTTGATTTAATACGAAACGAAAATTCAACCCGTAAATGAACCACGGTATTATTAACATAAAAAAATACACAAACGGAATAATTAACAAAAAGAAAAATCCAAAGAAAAGGGTTGCCGCAAAGGCGACTTTCCTTAGCATCCGAGTACAAATTTCACTTCACGCTAAGTTCCGAGAGCCCTTCATAAAGGGCATTACCGCTGTTAAGGAGCAAACTTCTCAGTTATTTCCTCTTCTTAAATAGGTCATGCTCGTAACGTAAACAATATCATAAATATAGCGAAAGTTTTCGAATAGAATTTCATGAATTATATCGTCATCAGCAAGATATATTATACTACACTTAGTTGTTTCCTTTGGCTGTTAAATTAATTTAAAAAAAAACAATGTATTTTTAATTTCTATTTCTTTTTGAATAACCTTTATTAGAGACTAGCCGCTACCCGAGATTTGGTTCGCATGGAACGGTTACTTTGGGTTAAAGCTAACTCGCAGGGAAGCTCGTAGTCCGGTGAAGCTGTGAAGGCCTAGTAAGGCCAATAGCGTAGTCAGTTCGAGGAAAAAAAAGCAGCGGAAGCTCTTCAGAGGGAAAAAAACGATTTTGAAACATTCTCCTTTGGTGCTCATCTTCTATTAATCTTAGCGTAATTATATACAGCCTATAACTATCATCGATAAATGAGCTATATAACATTGAAATTAAAATTGAATCGGACCAGTAGTAGTTCCTGAGATTACCCCCTACAACGTCACAGACTCACAAACTTTACATCTTTATAATATTAGTATAGATGGAGCATAACTGAGTTGTTACATTTCGAAAAGAGTTAAATGCAATTTTAAGCGTTCTTAATATTTCACGTTATATTTTAAGATCTTCAAATGTTGTACATGATATGATGATGAGTTTTTGGCGGGATTTTAGTCTGTCATGTACTGGATTTTATATTTTATTCATAATCTTGTGTTATTTGACTCTATATTTTGTAAAAGTAGTGGAGTTTTACGTAATATAGTTAGTTTATTGTGCATAAGTGAAACGAATGGAAAATAATACAACGGAGCATGAAATTATTAGATGCCACAAAAACTCCCTGGAAGGTTCTAACAAGAGATCCACCATCTTGTTAGAATATTGATTCACACGACGCTTAATAATGAAATGATCGCATGACGTTTGTAACATTATTGACTACACGACAATGGCCGTAATAATCTGAAAGAATTATTGCCAAAAATAAAGTTAAAATTTGAACTTCAAGTTTGACATTGACATTTTCTTCGTTAGTAAAGCCGAGCGAAACCGGGGCGGACAGTTAGTGTATAAATACATCTGTGAACCATACATCCGAAGTGTTTACGTCATATGCAGTAATTAATTTCATTAGAAGAATACGAAATAGTAATTCCAATTAATTATCTAATTGTCGACATTCAGGTTTTAAAATCAACATTCTTTGATATCTGCGTACATATATGTATCACTATATGTACTAATTGTCATTTATTATGTAAATATAAAGACAGATGATGTTAGAGTCCGAGAATAAACGAAAATGGGGAGCAGAAAATAATGTATTGTTTGAACAAAAATTACAATCAGCCAATAAATATTAAATTATGATATTAATTTTATTGCGGATATTAAAAAAGGTTGATTATCATATGAAAAATCTAAACGCTCTTAAATCTACAATTCTGTAACAAAACTTCAAAGAAAACTCAATCTTTTAATTAATAAATTTTTAACATATTAAAAACACTGAAAGTTTTTTTACGTCGTGTTTTTTATCATACATATATCAAATATGGGATATTCTGAGTATTTTTATAGATATAAAATTGTTTAATATCATAGAAGGCAAACGAACAGCTGGGTCACTTGATGTTAAGTGATCACCGCCGTCCATAGACACTATCAACACCAGGGGAGGAGCAAGTGCGTTGCCAGCCTGTATTTAAGAGGAATGGAAGGAAGTGAAAGAGGGAAAGGAAAGGGTCGGTAAGAGGAGTTGGGACTCCGTCGCTGTCACTGACCGAACGATTCTTTTTTTAACCTGTCTACGCTATTGACCTAGCAAGGTCTTAACAACTTCCCCAGTCTACTAAGGTGAACGCTTAAGGGACTCAGCCAATGTCTTTTGGCAACAAGCTCAAGAATGCACGGTACACCACACCTCGGCTTGTGCTGTTACGTGATTCTTGCAATTCGCAACCTATCTAAACTAACCTAAGCTAAGCTACATATTCATACTTATATGAGTTATTGAAACATATATGAGGAGTAAGCATACATACCTCAACAACTATTATAATACGTATTTTGTGTCGGATATTTTTTCTATACTGTTTCATTTCGATAAGAGAACTTCTGAACGACAACAGGCCAAGCCGAGGTGTGTCGTGCACCCTCGAGCTAGTTGTCAAATAAAATCGGAGTGCCTTAAGCGCTCGCCTTAGTAGTCCGGTGAAGCTGTTAAGATCTTGCTAGATCAATAGCGTAGTCAGTTCGAAAAAAAATTCTGACTGAACGAAACACAACAATACAAGGTCTATTACTTCACGTCGGTTCTCTATGAGAACCTACTACCCCGGGCAAGCTAACCCATTCATGCTGAAACGAGTAATAGCTTCAAAATGGCTTTGCCACCTTTTTTTTTATTAACGTGGGGAAATCCCTAACAGATACCCACTCTCCCGGGGGAGAGGGTGGGTTATGTCCGACTCGCACGGACTAAAACCCCACGGTGTACCGTCGGCCGCATGTTAGAGGCGACCAGGGACCGTTCTGGCTCTCTTCCTGAGAAACCGCCCCTGCGGCAACCTGGCAAGTTGGTCGCCAGGCGTCGTCCTGCTATAGAGAGGCAACTGGGTACACAACCAGTCACCTCCCCTCGTCAGCCGGACCTGTGCAATGAGGGGATGAGCCCCCCGGCAGCATCCCCTCATGTCCGGCTACGGTATCGGGAGTAGGCGAGTGTTCCGCCTCCTCCTTCCTCCGGCCCGCCTTTGGCGGATACGGCCGCTCTGAGGGTCTGCCTCGCAGGCCCTCTCAGCCGCCTCCTTCTGCGAGATGACTTACTCGCAGAAGGAGGCCATCAAATTCCACACTTCTTCGCTGCCGAGCATGCGAGAGATGACACTCAGCAGCGAAAGATCTCCTCCTACCGCCGCAACCAGAGCGCGGCGCTGTTTGTCCCACGCAGCACATTCTGATAGGGTATGCTGCGCAGTGTCCACCGCAGCGCCGCACTCGTGGCATGCGGCGGTGGGCTCCCTGCGGGCAATCCAGTGCAGGTACCACCCGAAGCACCCGTGCTCGGTTAGCACCTGCACCAGCCTATACGTCAGGGAGCCCCAAGTTCTCCCAATCTATTCCGGCAGGACCGGACGGATGGCGTCAATTGTATATCTGCCATACAACGCGTCCGTCAGGTCCTGCCTCCACCTCTCTAATTCGTCCTGCCGGACCCAAACCCTCAGGGCTTCAATTTCCCCGGGATACCTTTACCACTTACAATGAAAGAAAAATGGGTGGCGGATTTAGAAAAACTCCTAAGAACATGGCGCGTTTTCATGATGTTTTCTTTTACCACCTACAATGAAAGAAAACATCATGAAAACGCGCCATGCTTGTAGGAGTTTTTCTAAATCCGCCAACCATTATTTTCCACTCTCTAATTGAACCTCTGTTACCAAGCAATTGTTAGTGTGTTCTGCAAGCGACACTTGAGAGCCAGTTTCCCTCTAGAGACAGCGTGCTTACCATCTTAGAATACGTCCTTATTGAATACCAGCCTCTGCCCTTTTTTTTTCGAAATGACTACGCTATTGACCCAGTAAGGTCTTAACAGCTTCACCGGGCCACTAAGGCGAGCGCTCAAGGCACTCCGACGATTTTATTTTGGCAACCAGCTCAAAGGTGCACGGCACACCTCGGCTTGGCTGTTGCCTGTTGCATGCAAAATCGCGACCTATCTTAGCTAACCTAGCTAACTATTCATATATGTATGAGTTGTTGAAACGTATATGTGTACCAAGCATACACGCCTCAACAACTCCTCCATATATTTATTATCGGAAAATTGAGAATTTTTCAGTTCAATACAAGAAAAAAAAGTAAACCCTTCCACTTTCATGTGTAAGCGTGTAGGCGTGCACGTGTGTGGGGGTGATCATGTAGTGTTGTAGCAGTGATGTATATTTGTGTGTTACCGTATCGCGCAAGAAACGCACTCAAGGGCTCCCACCGAGGGATCGAACCTAGGCTTGAGCCGCTGCCGTAGGAGGCCTAATCGGGTATGCGGGAGCGAAATTAACCACCAGACCACGGCGGCGTGATCAGTGGTTACGCGGGCGTGGGCGTGAATACGCTCTGTTTCGAGGGACAGGCTGGTACTGATCGTTCGCTGACGTGATTGAATCAGGAGGGTCGATAAAAATGTGTCGCAGACGTCTTTTATAACGCGCAGCGTTAGGTACGGGTTCATAGTTTGCGGAGGATACCACTAACGGACTGGGATGATTCGTGGCTTTTTCAAAATAACTAATCTTAAGTGATTTTACGTACGCCCAGATAGAAGGGAATCTCTAGGTCTCTATGGACATCGACTCTCCGGATGTACCACGTGGCACCGGTCACTTTACGTAAAACACGATTTTGGAGAACCTGCAGCTTATCAAAGTTATCTTTGGGCAAAAACGGGGCAGCTATATGTCATCACGGGACGGATACACCTTATACAAAGTGAGCTTGTGTCTGAGAGACATCTTACTCTTATGACAAAGCAACGGATGGAGGCGACCCAAGACCATAGCGGCTTTGTTTCGCACTCTATCTATATGTGAATTGAACTTTAAATGTCTATCTAATGTAACACCGAGATATTTGACCTCTTCGACCCAAGGGATATCGATTCCGTATAGCCTGATGAGCTCAAATTTATTAGCGCGTTTCGTGGGATCGAAGAGTATTGCGGCACTCTTATCGGGATTAACTTCTATGCGCCATCGACGAAACCATTCACCGAGAGTATGAACTTTCCTAAGAAAGTCCGACCGCCAGCCGGAAATGTAAATAACGGTATCGTCAGCGTAACAACCTACCTCGACCCCCCGAGACCGAGGTAGGTCACTGATGAACAGATTGAAGAGCGAGGGCGCGAGTATGGAGCCCTGTGGCACACCTGAGCGTATCGGGTGAGGCAGAGATAGTTCACCATCCACTCTGAAGCGGAATGTCCTATCAGTGAGATAATCGCGGATAATATGAATTAACCTATCGGGTACGCGAGATTTACATGATTTATGGATGAGCCCTCCCTGCCAGACCTTATCGAAGGCCTTGGCGATATCGAAGAAGACTGCAATTGTGCGTTTCGGTTTACGTTTCGGATCGGCGTTAAATTTAGAGAAAATGTACTCCGTGAGGAGGTGTACTTGATTCGTGCAAGAGTGTTTGGCGCGCAATCCGAACTGCTCAGGTGGTATTAATTTTAAATCTGTAATCGAGAACTGGAGGCGGTTCAGAAGGAGCCGCTCGTATAGTTTTCCTAAGGTATCTAACAGACTAATGGGGCGATAGCTAACGGAAAGCATAGCTTTCTTGCTGGGCTTATGAATACCTATCGCCACGGCCTTTTTCCAGACGGCCGGAAAGTGACCCTAGGACATGGCCACATTGAAGACGCAGACCAATATAGCTATGATGCGATCAAGAAGGAGTTTCAGAACCTCGTTCCTGATCCCATCGGGACCTGGGGACTTCCTAGGCTTGAGACGCTTAATTGCGCCTGCAACTTCATCGAAAGTAATCGCGGTTACGGTATCCGCCGGAGGAGACGCGAGTGCATGCTCTACGGCTGTTTCGACGGACTCTATGATGGAAGGGTCAGTATTATCAGTGTTTGGCGAACACTGTTTCGCCAAACTCGCGGCGAAACATTCGGCTTTGTCAGTGTTATCGAACGCGGGAGGCAACCCGGGGCCTCTGTCGAGAGGGGGCATTGGAATGACTGTGTCAGACTTAAACTTTCGCGTGCGAGTCCAGAATGACAGATGAGACGGCTGGAGATCCTCCAGAAACCTGTCCCACCTGTCACTCCGGATTTCAGAAATACGAGACTTAACTGCTTTACGTAAGAAACGCAAGCGTTCGCGGTTTTCTG
>JACEII010000049.1:1695726-1711724 GCA_014332785.1 Antheraea mylitta | reverse complement strand
GCTGCCCCTACCCCACCTAAGGCGTGGCTTAAGCTTGGCTAGATGGCGCTACTGGCGGGTGGGGTAGTTGCATAGCTTGGCTTGGCTATGGCGAACACTTCCGGCGACAGACTATTACTTCCGGCGGCTGACTATTACTTCCGGCGGCAGTACCGTGGCGCGATAGATGTGCTTCCGGTTGTTACAATATACTTTTGGCTAACGATAACACGCAGCGGCAGCTCTCAAGAGGAAAACTGAGATTACCCCCTACAACGTCACAAACTCAGAACTTTAGTTCTTTATAATTGTAAGAACGCGTAGAATTAAAAGTCACTTTGTACATAAATACATCACTTAATCATTATAATTACTTGTAAGAACACAAAATTAAATGTCACTTTGTATATAAGCACGTCATTTATTTATCATGACCACTTCTAAATCAATACACAGATGGCAAAGGCTACCGCGCGTAAATATAGTGCAAGACTACCTCGAGTCGACGCACGCATGGCCTTATATGGCTGGCTACCCCAACCCCACCGTAAGGCGTGCTTAAGCTTGGCTAGATGGCGCTACTGGCGGGTGGGGTAGTTGCATGGCTTGGCTTGGCTATGGCGAACAATTCCGGCGGCAGCACTAGGCATTTGAACTACTACTGTACTATTACTTCCGGCGGCAGTACCGTGGCGCGATAGATGTGCTTCCGGTTGTTACATAATATTAGTATAGATGTATTAATCAATTAATTACTTACGTATTCACAAATTATTTGCATATCGTGAACACAATAAACATATGCCTAGGATATATATTCAAATAAACTATAATTTGTACTGCAATATATTAAAATGCGACAGTTAAATATTTCAGTATTTGACGCCATCATTCCAAATATAATCCGTACTCTATATTTATGTTTTATTTGATAGAAATTTATAAATTCGCCATTATTGTCTTAAACACTTTCTCTCTCACTCTAATATATAATAAACAACGCGACCAGCATCATAGCAAATGATTAATTCATAATTCTCTGGCAAGGATAACAACTGTGCTCATAATGATTGTGTCTAGTAACGCAACTATTACAAACACGATCTACAAATACTTACATGTACAAAATGATTGAAAACTAATATCATTACGCTTATCAATTGACATGGTAAGCAGTATTTATCACTTTAGCCGTACGATACTATACTGTTCAATAAATACAAGAATAATACAAATTATTTTTATAAAAAGGGTAATTCTTTGTTCGTAAAAATTAATTTTTGAATTTACTTATTCGATTTTTAAAAAATCAGGGGGCCTAGCCAAGTTGCTTGATTGTAGATAAGCAACTTGGCTAGGCCCCCTGGTACGAAAGGCTAGGCTGTGTAAGGCAGAAAGAAAAGGCAACGGAAACGGATACGCAAATCTTAATGTAAAGCTTCTGAAAACGGTAGAGTTGTTTAATTTACACAATTATATTATGAAGGTAATTTGATTTTAGAAAAGATCTCTGGAACTACTTTATTTAAAAAAAATCAGATGTGAAAGGGATAGCTGTATTAGGTAGAAAGAGAAGTCAACGGAAACGAATACGCTAATCATCATAGAGCTTTTAAAAACTTTTAAACTACTTGTTTAATTCGATAAAGGTACTTGGTAATTTGTTAGACAATTCTCCGGAACTACTTGACCGATTTTAATACTAACATTTTATACTCACGATATTTTGAAAATTTCTTAGTCTCATGGGCCAGTGAACGAAAGTAAACAGTCACGCTCGGATCGGTGACGCATAATCGGATTCAGTCGGATCCTGCCGTCATCAACCACGTGCTTTCACTTCCATCGTGTGGTCATAAGGACATACATTTTTTTCACTAATAAGAATCATTATTACCGAGTGTCATATTTTATTGTTAATATTTATATTGACGTTAACACATACGAAATCGCGAACAACAGCTAGTTTTTTTAATAAGGCATAAAGTTTGTGATTATTTTCTTAGGAATTTATCTTTAGTACAAATAGTGATCAGATTATAATAAATGTTTCACTAATATAGACACTCTTGTTATATTAAGCAAAGCTGAAGAGATTGTTTGCTTAATCGCGCTAATCTCGGGAACTACTGGTCTGATTTGAACAATTCTTTCAGTGTTAGATAGCTCATTTGTCGAGGAACGCTAAGGCCAATAGGAGCGGCGCACATTGGTTAAAAATATTTTCACCTACGTGAATGAAGTCGCGAGTTAACGTTAGCCCAAAATAACAATTCCACGTGGAAAAAGTCGCGGGCAGAATCTCATTGTAAATAAAATGTAAAAAGTCTCGAACGATTGCTTGTAGTACACTGAATTTGTAAACATATCCCTTTGCATAAAGTTATGTCTATCACAGAAAAATGTGTTTATACATGGGGTTTTTTATTGCAAATTTTTAGTCTTACATGAGATGTTTAGTGTTAGAAGAATACGTATATTGTCAGCCGGTCGGGGAAACCATTAACACTCTGTAGATGATACTGTGACTATTTATCTGGATAGCGCTTCGCCGTACAACAAGTTTCACTTTGCAATGCGTGTAGATCCACGGTATCCTGCTTTTTATATGCCGAACTGTGGAAGTCAAAGCAATTACTATTTATTCACATTTCCCCAATATAATTAGTAACACAAAGATATTATTAAGTAGCAAATTATTGTTATTTAAGTGATACGTCAATCTCCATAACCGTCGTTATTTATGTGTATCTCTAATATGGTGGATCTAGTAATGTTCCGGTGGAGTTGTAGTTTTCCCTCGCGGGTGTGTCATAACGGTACCGGACGTAGTCGTTAACATTAGTTTTTAAATTTTTAAGTTTGATATTTATAAAATCTGAAAATCTTAAAAACAAAATACCTAAAGAGCAGACAAAATTTGACTTGTCTCAATAATTGAAGTCTATATCTGTGTTTCTATCTTGTACGTAATATGCTTGAATATATATTTATCTATACTAATTACTAATATACTAATAATAATAATATAAGATTATAAAGAGGTAAAGTTTGTGACGTTGTGATGTTGTAACGTTGTGATGTTGTGACGTTGTAAGGGGTAATCTCAGGAACTACTGGTCCGATTGGAATAATTCTTTCAGTGTTATATATATTATTCATCGAGAATGGTTACAGGTTATATATCATCACGCTAAGACCAATAGGAGCGGAGCACAGATGTAAAATGTTTCAAAATCGGGATGCTTTTTCCTTTTGTAAATTATATTTTGTTTTCACTTTTTTTTCTCGAACTGTCTACGCTTTTGACCTATCAAGGTCTTAACAGCTTTACCGGACTTATTTGTTTTAACGTGATTTGAGTGCACTATCGACAATACGGAGTCAAAGCTTCACAGATAAAAATATTAAATTAATAGTATATTAATTTGCTTATTTTAATTCATAGACTTAGTATGTATTATTAATTCCATATAAAAAATCAACATTTTAAATATTACGTAGACACTAGGCATTATAATAAGAAATACATCACATTGTGCGTCATATGTTTTACTATTCAGAATTGATTTTTTTTTTCTCAGGAAATTACACAACACAATAATAATACCAAAACAATATATTTATATTACATTACTGCTTCTGTTGACACGGATTTAATTATAGCGTCAACAAAATGCGTAATTTATATCCGGAAAACAGTGAACAACTGTGTATTTTCGTTTATAGCTTGGTGCGAAGGGCCTACTGTGTTTAAAAATGCTGTCAATGTTTGAACTGCGTATATTAGGATGCCTTTTCGTGTTTTTAATAGTATTGTATGGTAAGCCACTCGACTTCAATGAACTTTCTTTGTTTATTGTGTAACCTCATACCTGCGTTATATACCTTCAGTTTTAATGAACAACTGTATACGAAAATTGGCTTACTGATAAACTATTATTAAATTTATACTAATATTATAAAGAGGTAAAGTTTGTGAGTTTGTGACGTTGTGGCGTTGTAGGGGGTAATCGCAGGAACTACTGGTCCGATTTGAATAATTCTATCAGTGTTTTATAGCTCATTCATCGAGTATGGTTATAGGCTATATATCATCACGCTAAGACCAATAGGCGCTCCTATTGCATGCATCGCGATTTTGCATGCAACAGACAACAGCCAAGCCGAGGTGTGCCGTGCACCCTTGAGCTGGTTGCCAAAATAAAATTGGCTGAGTGCCTTAAGCGCTCGCCTTAGTAGTCCGGTGAAGCTGTTAAGACGTTGCTGGGTCAATAGCGTAGTCATATAAAAAAAAATTGTCTAAAAATTGATAATATTTAGTAATAAATTAAAATAATACCTTTTTTTAGGATGAGGCCGCTAGATATTACGACTAGGATGTTGCTTAATACAACAAGTATCCCAACAGAATACTCAACCCATTTGTAAGTTGCGAAACGATCCTTCTCCGCTACTTTGTACTCCTCGTAATAATCAATTGCATGCACTCCATCTTGGTTCACACTCGATGTAATGTTTACAATAAAATGTGACATATCTAGATACATAGTTCACAAATTTAATATCACAAGATACATGTAAACAGTGCAATTTCTATGCAGGGAATGAGTTGATGACAAATATTTCGAGCAAAGCATCTCGAGAATGCCCTCTTATAGTTGTTTTGTGTATTTACCGATGATATTTCCATTTTATAAATCCTGATTGAAGAAGTCCTTGTTTTTTAATATATATCTATACTAATATTATAAAGAGGTAAAAATTTGTGAGTTTGTGACGTTGTGATGTTGTGACGTTGTAGCGGGTAATCTCAGGAACTACTGGTCCGATTTGAGTAATTCTTTCAGTGTTATATAGATTATTCATCGAGAATGGTTATAGGCTATATATCATCACGCTAAGACTAATAAGAGCGGAGCACAGATGAAAAATGTTTCAAAATCGGGATGCTTTTTCCTTTTGAGAACTGCTGCGTGTTAATGTTAGTGTATCTATTCCACGCGAACGAAGTCGCGGGCAGAGGCCAGTAATTAATATAGGTGAAGTTTAATAATATACATGTTCTTATGCAACACGTGTATAATATACTGTTTTATTGTCACACTCAGATGATTTACATATGCAAAAAACTTAACAACGTATAACCTTGAAATGGCTGACTTGTAAACAATGTAGTGTTCATTATTGTTTCTTTAGAGATTATTTTATAGATTAAAAAGGGCAATATTCGATATTTTAAGAATTCTAACACCTTATAATTAACATTGGACGTGCTTTTTTATTTCTTTGTATTTTTTTGCGATGAAAATTTGTCTTCGTAACTACCTGTTAGCTACCCACTTCCGGTACCGCTCGTCATTCAAGACTCGAGATACTAGCGCTCTACATATGAGAGATACGCATTGATACTAGCGCCAAGCGCCAACATATAAGAGAGACACATTAACACTAACGCCATTTTATTAAAGATACATAAATGAGAATTATTATAATTATATAGATTTCAATGAGTCATTTCAATAGGAATTGATATTGTTCATTTATTACTTTCACAACATTAGTTTTATGATAATAATAGTAATTGCTTTGACTTCAATAGTTTGACCTATAAAGGGCTAGATGTCTCTACTCTACACACGTACACATATTTTAGATACATAAATAACAATGATATAACAATGATTTTATATAGAATTGATGTACGTAAATAATATTAATTTGTTCATTAATTATTATCTTTGTGTTACTTAAAATATATAGCAGAATTATAAGAAAATGGTAATTGCTTTGAGTTATATAGTTCGTCTTATAAATTATATAGTTCGGCCTGTAAAAGGCAAGATGTCAGTGTTATCTACGCATTCTCTTGTTAAAAAGTACTGTAAGCCGTAACTCTGGGCAAATAAAGAGTGGAAGTAATTACTTAGTATTTATTGGCATCCTGGCTGCATCGACTATGTCGTATACAACCTGATAACATACCGTAAAAATGACAAACTAATAATTTTACATGTTACTGATAGATTATCTATACTAATATTATAAAGAGGTAAAGTTTGTGAGTTTATGACGTTGTGATGTTGTAACGTTGTAGGGGGTAATTTCAGGAACTACTGGTCCGATTTCAATAATTATTTCAGTGTTATATAGCTCATTCATCGAGAATAGTTATAGAGTATATATTATCACGCTAAGGCCAATAGGAGCGGAGCACAGATGAAGAATGTTTCAAAATCGGGATGTTTTTTCCTTTTGAGAACTGCTGCGTGTTAGTGGTAGTGTATCTATTCCACGCGAACGAAGTCGAGGGCAGAGGCTAGTAATTTATATATTCAATATAATAAAGAACTTAAATAGGTACCGTCTTGTTTGAATTCGAATAAATGTCGTATTAAACATATTTCGTAAATAAATGCCGTATGCTTTTATTCCAAAATGGTTATAGATGATTTATTGTACAAATGGCGTCGATAGTTTATAGTCTGTGCGTTAGATGACTCACAAAACGTCACTACTACGACGCTCGCAGTAAAGTGTGTTATTTATTTCGTGTAAACTTTACTATCAAGAAATTTATAACTTCATAGTCATCCAAACGTCAGATACAAGAAAGTTCATATAAGGGACTATATATTTTTAACGATACGAAAGTAAAATTATATCTCTAATATAAAAATGAATCGCTGAATGTGTTGCTAAGCGTAAACAGCTGAACCAATTTCGCTAATTCTTTTTTATTGTGTTTGTTATTGTCAGGAGAAGGATGGAAAAGTGCATATTTTAATATACTTAAGGCGAAACTATATATTTATATATAGAGTATAGAATTGTAGCCGATTTCACACCGACGTATTCTAGCTCACTCGCGCAACATGGTCTGCGTGAAATCGGTTACCTACCGGTTCTAAGTGTATTGCGAAACTCGATCGAAGCTCCGGCGTGGGACATTGTGGATTATAATCTAAAAATGGCCATAAAGGATCATAATAGATCAACTATATCTTCTTTATAAGGCACAAGTTCGGCCTTGCGTGGACTACTGTTCGCACCTTTGGGAGGGTTCCGCCAAGTACCTACTGGATGCCTTGGACAGGTTGCACAGACGGGCTGTCCGCATTGTCAATGATGCAGACATTGCAGAGTTTATAGAGCCGCTTCAACTGCGCAGGGATATTGCCTCACTGAGCGTGTTCTACCGTCTGTATCATGGCGAGTATTCTGCAGAGTTATTCAATTTAATCCCTTCCTCTCCTTTTCACAACCGAACCACGCGCGCTGGTCTACGGAGCCACAGTTTTACGGTAAACACTATCTGGACACGAACTAAAAAGTTCGCAACATCCTGTCTTTGCCGTAACGTGAAACTGTGGAACAATCTCCCGGCTAGTGTGTTCCCTCCTTCCTATATTCCTATAAAGCGTTCCTATAAAGCGTAACTTGAAGAGGCATTTACGCAGGCCGGCATGACAGCGGCGACCGACGAAGGATTTGGTATCTAGTAAAGAGTTAATTCAAAATATAAAAAAAAAAACACCCAATAGTTGCTCACAGATACGATTTTCACGCAGACAATAAAAAAGCGTAAGCAAGAAAAGAGGCGGTGAGTCTGCAAAACAGAAGAATAAGAAGAAGAAAAAATCGAAATATCTTAAAAATCCTATACTCCGCTTACGACTCCCAACATTTCCAATTGTGAATCCAAACAATACAGGGACTCACTCAAACAAATATCTAATTGGTTTAGTGAATGACTTACGCATGCGTGAAAGAAAATTCGACGAAACGGACGTAGCGTCATCTATCATTCAGCAACATCAATAATTTCGTTTTATTTGAAAAACTAATGACCGTTGAATTATTTGGATATTGTTCATATAAAAATTCTAAAATCGCGAATAAAACATTGAAGGATGGGGTTAGGAAGATGAAAGTTTGGGGTTATAGGTATAATTTTTGATTTTGATGGGAAAGAAAAATAATACAAAAAACAAAAATTATAAAGAATAATTCTGGATAGGGACACCCTAATCACCAAGAGGTATAAAATATACTTTATGACGTATTCTCATACCTACCAAACATACATTTAAAATTTTATAGTTCATAGTTCGACCACAAACACCGTGAAACGTGATTTTTATATATTAGATTACTAGCTGGCCCTGCAGACGTTGTCCCTGTCCTGAAAAGTCGATACAAATTATATACCAAAACGTTCCTCAGAAATCACTTTATTCACAGGTGAAAACCGCAGAAAAATTTGTTCAGTCGTTTTTGAGTTTATAACGAACAGACAGACGCGTTAAGGGACTTTGTTTTATACTATGTAATGATAGTCTACACCAGTGTTTCCCAACGCGGAGCCCACGCCCCACAGGGGGAGGGCAATTTAAAAACGGACTCGACACGATTTTAACCCTTTCGCTTTGGGTTATTTAAATGCAATGCTAGATATCGAAGAAAAAATTAACAAAAAAGGCAGATTAAAAAAGTTTGACTTTACGAAAATCAATTGGGTAATTAGAGTCGTGTAGTCAAGTAAGTTTTTCATTATATATTTTGAAATTTTACTTACGATGTATTGATAACAATTTCATAATGATCTCTTCCTAAAATTTATAATTTATATTTCTTAAGGAAACAAAACAATTTTTAGAGATTAAAAAATATATATGGAGGAATATAAAATTATTAGAAATGTTAAGGTGGGGCATGCCCTAAAAGTGTTGGGAAACACTGGTCTTAATTTACTATTTAAATTTCATAATTTGAATATTGCTATTATTAACACTAGTATGGATTTTATATCTATTGGCCCTTCGAACAATAATTACGTACATTTTGTTGTATAGTTTATTAAATAATCAAAAATACGATGGGCTGCACAATCTCAATATTAAATATACGCAGGCTTATACTACGCGTCGCTAGTGTGACGCACGCATTGTAATCGCAATACGGCCGGTCATGCTTACCAGCATGTCGTGACCCGAAATTATAAATTTATCTTCTGCTATAATAGTATTTTTACGCACCTAAAGAATATTTCACTTCAAAAAAATTTTTAGTCTACAGAGCTGACATATAAATGACTTCACATGGTGCTGTTACCATACAAAATACAAATATATATATATAGAACGATTTGCCAGGCCAATAGCGTGGTCAATACGAAAAAAAACCTATCAAATGATCACATTTCGACAGCTTATAAAAATATGCCTATTGATTGACGGTGTCAATTACACAATCCATAAGGTCCAATTCACACTATGATGCTGTTCTCGGTTCGATCTCGCTCCGATCAAATCTCACTGTATCTAAATTACGATTTCCTCTAGTCTCAAAAAGTGCAAAATAGTCAACCATTTTTTTTTTATTTTTACGAATTTCACCACACACTTTTTCACGGAAAAAAACACTTATAGAAAAGTTGGCGAAAAAAATTATAGTGTGATTACTTATAATCAAATGTTATAAATTTCACGCATAAAATACGTTTTCAGAATTCCACGATTTATTAGTAGCCGTGAAGAAAAATGTAACGTATACTTGCACGACCGAGGAAAGGCTGGAGTTGAAACAAAACCGCATTCACACTATCGGTACAAGTCATGCCCGATCCGATTTCACTCCACTCAACTATTCTTTACGACTACCCGGTACAGGAACGAGATCGTATCAGAACTAAAGCGATACGATAGTTTGTATACTCTGGGGGCCTAACCAAGTTGCTTATCGAGAATCGCTAACGCAGATAGAAAACGTGATAAAATCACGTGATATAGCGTTCAAATATGTCATCTTCATATACTTTTCCGTTTTCTATTTGCGTTAGCGATTGTCGATAAGCAACTTGGTTAGGCCCTCTGATTCTTTTTTGTTTAAGAATATTTTATAGGACCGGCATCGTAGTGTGAATCGGGCCTAAACGTGCGCCCCACAATTATACCACTCATGTTTCTATGCTGCCCTTGGCCAGATTAGTATAACTATCACTGGTATAAACAATACTTGATATATAAGAATTTGTTGCAACCAATTTATGATGTTTACCAACGAAGCGTTGTACAGTATGTAAACCATTTATGTAGGTGGTAGAGCCACGGTGAAGCTATTACTGGTTTTAGCATTAGTGCGTCGGCTCGCCCGGGGTAGTACCACCATCTTACAGAAAATCGATGTGAAGTAACAGTTCTTGCATTGTTGTGTGTCGTTCGGTTAGTGAGAGCGCCGGAGGACCTCCTCCCCTCCCATCGCCCCTCCCTTCTCCTCCTTCCCTCCTCTTCCCCCAAACACAAGCTGGCAACGCACTTGTGACTCATTTGGGGGTTGGAAGTGTCTATGAATGGCGGTGATCACTTAACATCAGGTGACCCACCTGTTCGTTTGCCACCTATGACATAAAAAAAAGATATGAGATATGTTGTATTTACTCTAGATTCAAAGCATCTAGATACCTATGACAGTAATGTCCATTGCAATAATGTATCGAGCACGTGGGATCGTCGCGACCTTGAGTATAGTGAGCGCAGATCGAGTATACCACTATTCATGTCAATATTACGTAGTATAAAACACACCTCTATAGTATATCTATTACTGCGATTCTAATTTACTATTCACAATATATATTCAATGAGCGAACTCATAAATAATTGTAGGTAAAAATGATTGTATTATTTCGTCGGAACTACATATTTGTTCTGGATTCATTGTGAATTCTATTTTATTTACTTTAAAATTAAATATAGATATTAATTTATTGAATTAGATTTTAAGTTACCTCTCTTAGAAATTTAGCAGTATTCATTAGAATCTAAAAAGCGTTTAAATGTAGCATACATAATAAATACTAAGAAAACTCTTCAGTCTAGGTGTAAAAATCTTATCAAGACCGGTTTAGGTATTTAGCTAAAACAAACAACAGACACTTCAATTTTATTTACAAAAACAACCGTAATGAATCGCAAATCATTTGAAAACTTTTGAATCCATTTTATTTATCAATTTCTGTTACTCAGACGTACAGATATCAAAGATCTTTAATGTCTATTCTATTGTCTAGATCTTTGCATCCTTCCTGGTTTCTTTATTCTTTTATCGTATACTTTGTAGTCCGGTGAAGCTGTTAAGACCTTGCTGGGTCAATAGCGTAGTCATTTCGAAAAAAAAAAATATCGTATACTCATATAGTTTGAATTCTTTATTTCAGCTATACTTTTTTATCTTTCCACTTTCACTTTATTTGTTTACTTGCAATTTTCTCTTACAGCTTCTGAACTTATAAATATTATAAAATTATAAATATATAGTAGTTATAGTATATAGTAGTTCACTAAGGATGATTTTGACTGGACTCGGCTACAAAACATTTCGATTTACTGCAAGAGGTAACCAATAATAATAGAAAAGCCTACTTTAAACCCAGGATATATTTAGTTCAAAAAAATGTCAAAGTTATTTTCTCGTAAACAATGTCGTAGACACGCCCTAATTATAGAGAAAAGAAAAATGACTCCAGTCTGAATAGTAAGATCTGAACAATCAAATAAATTTGTAAAATTAAAACATCAATAAAAATAAATAACGACTTTTCTTCATACTATAGTAAAAATAACTTGTGTCATAATAACTAAACAGCAAAGATACAGACACATATATGACAAACGCTCACCACACAAAAACCTGTATACGGGCTTAAACCCGCAATCTCCCGAATCAATAGTAGAGCTTACAACCGTTTTGCTAAACAAACGAAAACAAGTCTACTCTTTAATTTAATATCCTCTAAAAATAAATCAATGGGCTTCGATGCGAAAGAAATATTAAACCAAATTCGTTAACGAGCCGATCAGCTTTAAGGAAAAATCGACATTACTCAAAAGGCCCATTTGTCAAGCGTGCAGCTCTTATTTCCTTTTGATAAACATTTTTGTAACAACGAAAATAAAATACATTTAAGTAATTTGCGACTTCCTATTGAATCCACTAAGCAATCAAATATAATAAAAAAGTAGATACAGTCTACTACATGGCGATTCGTCGAGAAGAATGAGAAGTCCAACTAAGATCGGTTTGCTTCGGTTTTGTAAAGCATTGTCTCTATCACACAGTGCAATTACTGCGATAGACAAAAATAACGCTATGCGAAACCGAATTCAGCCGAATATCTCGGTTTTAATGCTGACTTGTCAAATCTTTTTTTTTTTTTCGAAATGACTATACGCTATTGACCCAGCAAGGTCTTAACAGCTTCACCGGACTACTAAGGCGAGCGCTTAAGGCACTCAGCCGATTTTATTTTGGCAACCAGCTCAAGGGCGCACGGCACACCTCGGCTTGGCTGTTGCTTGTTGCATGCAAAATCGCGATCTATCTTAGCTAACCTAGCTAACTATTCATATATGTATGAGTTGTTAAAACGTATATGTGTATACCAGCATACACGCCTCAACAACTCCTCCATATATTTATTATCGGAAAATTGAGAGTTTTTCAGTTCGATAAGGGAAAAAAAGTAAACCCTTCCACTTTCATGTGTAAATGTGTAGGCGTGCACGTGTGTGATGATCGTGTAGTGTTGTAGCAGTGATGTATATTTGTGTGTCACCGTATCGCGCAAGCAACGCACTCAAGGGCTTCCTACCGAGGGATCGAACCTAGGCTTGAGCCGCTGCCGTGGGAGGCCTAATCGGGTGACTTATCAAATCAAAAGCTAGGTACTGTACTTTAACATATTTTAACTTTGTAATGTAAGAGAATTTTCTCTAACCATTATTAAACTTTATACAACGATTATATACTGAAAAATCAATAAAATCGATTGAAATCTATTGGACACAGTATCACATAATTTGTACTAAAATCTAATTTTTACGGTATAATTCTTCTAAAGTCAAATACCGTGAACTGATAGGCAAAGTTTTTTTTTTATTGGTGGCAAGCGAACATGCTAATCAACTGATGGTAAGTGATCACCGCCGCCCATGGTCGTCTGCGACACATGGAGAATCACAGACGTGACGCCGGTTTTTGAGAAAGGAGTAGTCTCGTTTCTAGAAAGTTTATAAATTATATTGATTCGGAAACGGCATCACTAGAAGTTTATTTGTTCTTAATTTGTAAACCTTTAATTGGTTTTAATTCACTAGCAAAATATTCATCATATTTTTTATTTCAGTTACTATAAAAATAATTATAGGTCGGGCATAATTTACCCCTTTGGACTATATACAACTGAATTACAGTATTGTATGCGGGTTTAATAAATGTTTTCCTTCTTTTTTACCGACGGGAGAACCGTTTCTCCGGTGATTCATATGGTAATTATTAGCGGGATATTGAAGATCATTTATCGAGTTCAATCACCACATGAAAGTCCTGTCTATCGAATTCAGCTGTCAGTGATTTTACAAGACTACATTGTGTAGATAAATCGAAAAGTTTGCAGAGTACTTGAGTATAATTGGATAGAGTGGAGGCGATGGAACTAATTAGTATAGAGTTAGTCATATGCGCGCCAAGTAATTGAACGCATAAGTGGTTTGAAGTGATATTACAAAGCGATATAAGATCCGGTCTTATACGTAAATAATACTAACAGTATTAAAAAATCGGTCGTGACTTCGCACGGGTTAAATATGAAATTTTGTATAAATTTAAATCATCTACAATTTTCTGTCAGCGTTAGAATTTTAAAATTGAATCAGCGCATTAAGAGGCTAATCAACTTTACAACAGTCGTGAAGACTACTGGTGATCCAAAAAAAAAAAAAACACAAATTCTTTTTTTCCAAACAGGCTCAAAATTTCGTTTGGGTGTAAAAAAAATTCTGTGAAAAGATGAGCTTTTAATATTAACATTAAGATTGTTCTCATCGCATTTTTTTAATTCCCATAAGAATAACATGGGAATTTTTTTTTGCTTCTTCTGATTTTTGTACCGTTCAAACGACTGATTGACTTATAAATCGCTGTTTCAATCTTTATAGAGAATTGAATGCTCTACAAAAAAGGTCTATTAACATTTTTGATTCTTCCACGCGTTCAAAAGTTATTCAAGATCAAAGTTAAATTTTTCAAAATTTAATCGAATTTTATAAATTACACCAAAACTGATGGTTTCAGTGTCAAATAAAAATCAAATTTTTTGACAGAGATATCTTTTTTTAATATTTTTTTAGTAGAAAACAATATTGTAAGGCAAAGCTAACAATTTATTTTAATTATTAAAATAATTTTATTATTATAATTGTGAGAGTGATATCTTTTTTAAACATTTTTTTATGTGACAAAAATGCTAATTTTGTGAGTCAAACTGAAAAGTTTATTTTATTTTAAAAATGTTTTTTAAAGGCCCGAGCCAGGCTTGGTCGCCCAGGTACTGTTATAATTGTATAACATGTATGTGACATCGCGAACAAACGACGACTAACAAGCATCGTAAACAAATGCCATCTATAATTACTAGACACAAAATGCAGTGACAACCTTGTATATATTAATATTGATTGAATACATTGAATCGTGTGCACAAATGCATCTATTGTAATAGTACAACCTTTTATTTACTTTATTGTTTTACTCCTACGGAACGTCAACAGTCGTTATCGCTATTATATGTTACAATATGTGGTTATACAAAAGGTATTTGTGTACCTACAGTACTTACAGACGTAAATGGTGCCTCGTTGCATTTATATTCCCTTCTTAGTTCTCTCTCACATTTTTTATATTGTAGTACGACAAAGTAACTGCACTATGCCTGATGGTAAGCATAGTACAATCCAAGAACATCGGCAACCACCGAGAGACAGATTATCCATCGCCGGTCGCCGCTGTCATGCCGGCCTGTGTAAGTGTCTCTTCGCGTTACGCTTAAAGGACCCCATGTCATAGGAAGGAGGGAACATACTGGCCGGCAGATTGTTCCACAGCTTCACGGATAACATTAATATTGTGTACAATAATCTATACTAATATTATAAAGATGTAAAGTTTGTGAGATTGTGACGTTGTGAGGTTGTGACGTTGTAGGGGGTAATGTCAGGAACTAATAGGTCCAATTTGAAAAATCTTTGTGTTATATAGGTCACTTATCGAGGAAGGTTATAGCCTATATATCATCACGCATATACTATATACTTATATTATAAAGAGGTAAAGTTTGTGACGTAGTATGGGGTAATGTCAGGAACTATTGGTCCGATTTGAAACATTATTTCATTGTTATATAGCTCATTTATCGAAGAAGTTTATAGGCTATATATCATTATGCTAAGACCAATAGGAGTGGAGCAACAATGAAGAATATTTTAAAATCAGGATTCTTTTTTTCTTGAGAGCTTCCGCTGCGTGTTAGCGTTAGCTCCAAGTAACTATACCTCGCGGACGAAGTCGCGGGCAAAAGCTAGTTTATCTATAATTTACAAATATTATAATACAATGCCTCGTTACGAGCCTATCTATCTTCCCTTAATTCTTCTAAACTACCCAATGTACTTTGATACAATTTTCAGTATTGTATAGAATTTTTTTAACAAAAATGAAGTTCACCATATATTAATGAAGTCTTAAGAAAGATGTATACAGCAATGTTAACTTTGGATAAGACTTGATAAGATATATCAAAATAATTTAATATGGATTTATGCATCTGAGAAGTGTCTACAGAAAACTCTACGATACAAGATACACAAATCATTAGCATTAAGCATAGCCCACAGTAACATTTATTTATTTTTCCCATATTAATACAAACTAATGGGTTATTTATCTATCTATAGCGACCAATATAGTATTGACCCCTGTCCAAATTAGTAAATTAGTTGGGTATCTAATGTAAACCAAAACTGCCCTTAACAGCGTACCATTCTTTGAAGATATCACAAATTTAAAATGACGCGCGTAAAAAAAGCAATATGTGTCAAGTTACGTAGCTTTTGATTTTGATGTACTGTAAATATGAAAGCCTCAAGTGAATCTAAATCGTTGAAATATCTATGACACCGTAT
>JACEII010000049.1:1681101-1695716 GCA_014332785.1 Antheraea mylitta | reverse complement strand
ACTGGAAATATTTCTCCAATTATGAATAGGTGTGTTCCGACTGTTGCACAAACTGCCTCTAAGAGTAGCATGTTATTCCATTGTCCTATATCGTCAAGCGAAACTCTAATAAAAAGATGAATTTATCTAATATAAAGTTACGCTGTGCGTTCTTAATTCTGCTTTCAAAGTATTTGATTTACTTCAATGTTTTTTTTTAATATTTGTGGGGATCACCTGGATGTTTCTTGGTTACTGTGGGGGTCGGAGCTTTCCTGTTATGATTTTTAATGTACGTTTTTATTTTTGAACCAAATTTTTTGAATTTTTATTTTAGTGTTTTACATAAAAAATATCTTTGAAATGTTACACATTTCTCAATATTTTTAAGTAATAATTTTCAGATATATATCATATATGGAGGGTGTAAGGGGTGTCGAATAACATCTTAAAACGTGAGACACCCAAGCCAACCTCACCTGCAAGTGATGCACCCTGCTGATCAACGAACGAGGCAATGGCGATAGCGGGGTGGTAGTGTTTTACAGCCCGACTGGGTCGCAACCACCATGTACATGGCGAAAAAGCCCGTCATAGTGACTCGCTTTTGCGCGTCACGTTTCGGGATCAGCCTGTGCATATCCAGTACCGGGTGACTTTCGTCATCATGGCCGGCATGACAGCGGCGACCGGCGATAGATGATCTGTCTCCGGTGGTCGCCACTGTTTTTGGATTGTACTATGCTTACCATCAGGCATAGTGCAGTCACTTTGTCGTGCTGCAATAAAAAAAAATGGTTTATAATGACAAAATGTCGCCTGTTAAGTCCGCAAAAAAAATCTATACTAATATTATAAAGCAATAAAAAAAAGTTAGTTTGTAGGGTGTCATATCTGGATCTACTAATCCGATTTTGAAAATTATTTTACCAATAGAAAGCCACGTTAGTTGTTAGTGTCATAGGTTATATATTAACCCGAAAAATGAAAAGACTTTTTTATGGTAGTCGGATTTGCAAAGTAAGTCGGAGTAAAAACGATCGAACGAAATCGTTTATTACGAACGCTGCCTTAACGATAAGAGATGTATGGTTGAGTTCTAAAGAAAAGTTGTAGAGCTTGATAATTCCTACAAAAAAGTGAACGACAGCATATATCTAACTTTTATATTTTATTCACAAAAGTAGTTTTTTATATTAAAATAATAGTATAATTCAAATCATTAAATTATGTTTATCGGCCATATTATCAACAACAATTATGAATTCATATCAATTAATGGTATAATAACTGAGCAACAGCAACGCGTGGTTAGGTCAGCTAGTTTCTTATATACACCGATTTATGTATACCTTATTCTTTATCGCCTTATTTTATACTATCCTCCGCCCGCGGTACTTCGTTCGCATGGAATAGTTATTTTGGGCTAACGCTAATACGCAGCGGAAGCTCTCAAGAGGAAAAAGAAGCCCGATTTTTAAACATTCTTCATTGGTGCTCTGCTCCTATTGGTCTTGGCGTGATGATATATAGCCTATAACTATCCTCGATAAATGAACTATATAACATTGAAAGAATTTTTCACATCGGACCAGTAGTTCCTGAGGTTACCCCCTACAACGTCACAAACTTTATCACTTTATAATATTAGTATAGAAGTATCGATTAATTACTTAGTTCGTAATAATGGCCTATATTTTATGTCTTAAATAAATTAAGTAAATTTAAAATTATATATTGTATTTAGATAAAGTACTACTTAATTAGCATTTAGCAATATTTAAAGGGGCAATTTTATATATATTTTTAAGCACAAATTCAAAGCGTTATCAAATAATTATACTGAATATTAAACTAGAGTTAATATATGTTTTTCAGATAAAACTCCAATTTCCACGATAATTAAACTCGCCAACACATACCCAACGACCTATAGATTTAATAGTAGATAGAGCATGTACTATCTGTACATGTTTCTCACATGAAAAATACAAAATAATAACTTTTATAAGAAACAAAATCGAAATATGAATTTAATTATAAAGCAATTTAATTAATTACTTTACTAAATATTTCATTACAAAATATTTTTACAACACTTAAACAAATTATATGCAAAAACTTACGTAAATAAATGAATAGTAACGCAAAAACACCTTTCATATTGTTAGCGTAATTATCGAATCATTTAAATATATTCGTTCATATAATTCCTATAAAGGCTGTATTCCGTATTTTCCTTCAAAATAATCAACAAATAATAAATAGTGACTTACATTTTTAATGTCGTAGTTAACAGATTCGTTGAACTAAACAATAAATCAAAATCACTTCACAGTTCACACAACCAATAAAACACTGAACATCGTAAGATCGTAACGTGAATTACTCGCGATCACGAAATAGTCTAACACAACACACACATCCGACCACTGCGGCAAACGCCGGGGTACTGAGGCAAAATTATATAGAGGACAACAGCGTGGAGAAAATTCATTTTCCTCTCCACGTCCAACAACTACGGAATTCAAATTCGCAGCTTGTCACAGAGCCTAGCACATTTTTTTAAACAACACGCTAGCTGTTTCTTCTGACGCCATGACTTGAAAGCATAAAACATATTTTCTTTCGGATAATGGGCACGAAACTGTTTTTTTTTTAAATAAACTTGGTTCAAAACTAATCTTTCCCACTTCGCAAATCATTAAAAAATCTAATTAATTCACGTTTCTTTTATTAATTTTGTAAATAAACTTTTTTATTTGTTCGTAACATACGTGACGACACAGCAAATTTTATGTCATATTTAAAAACTAATGCAACTTAAACCTGAGCCTCATTATGCAGTAATAGTGAACTCTATGGATCCGAGAGGTGGTGTGTTTGATCTCTGCGTATGACTGACATTTGTGTGACAATAATTTTCTTTATCTGTTTTAATGTAAACCTCTTAGGTTCCAAATTAAGACGAAAATCTCGAAATTACCGACTCTATGTTTAAAAAATATAACATATGTCGCACCATCGGCAGTGTTATCTATATGCTTATATCCTGAGTGTCTATCGCTGTTACTACTACGAAGTACTTTATTAAAAAAAAAGTCGGGAAATAAACTGCGTTCTCTTTTAATTTTTTTTTTTTTTTTTATATCAAAGGAGGCAAACGAACTGGTAGGTCACGTGATGTTAAGTGATCACCACCGTCCATAGACACTAGCGACATCAGGGACGTCGCAAGTGCGTTGCCAGCCTGTATATGGGAGAAGCGGGAGGGGAAGGAAAGGGAAAGAAGGAAAGAGGAAGGGACGTGGGCCTCCGGCTCTCTCACTGACCGAACGAAACACAACAATGCAAGCACTGTTATTTCAAGTCGGTTATCTGTGAGAGGGGTGGTACTACCCCGGAGGAGCCGACCCATTCATGCTGAAACCAAAAATAGCTTCAGCGGGGCTCTACCACCTACTAAACACAGCTAACACTAATGAAATAACAATAAATAGGATACGAAGGCTAATTACAAATTTTCACTTATGATAATTATAAATAAGCAAAGAAAAGACAGCTATCAATATACTCGTAAATGTAGAAATAAGAACATGATTACATACAGGTAATATTGTGGAAAAAATCTCCAATGTAATCTTTCTATACTATGACTTATTAAGATTTCATAATTTGTAAATTGAAATTATTACCACTACTTTAGGCACTCCGAACAATAATTATATACATATTTTATACCTTTCACGAATTACTCAAATATACCATGAGCTGCACAATATTTATGTATAAATTTCTTCTGTACGCGTGTGTCACTGAAGTCCTCCTAAACGACTGAAACGATTTAATGAAATTTTGTGTGCGTATTCCAGTAAATCCGAAAATGGTTTAGATTTACAATTGGACCCACTAGGTGGCGCTGCGGTTAACTTTTAGATTTTTTTATTATTAAGGCAGGACAACGTCCGTCCGGCTCGCTAATCTCAATATAAAATATAGGTTAATATTACGCTGCTATACTACGCGTTGCTAGTCTCACGCCAGCCGCGCAAGCACAATACGGCTGATCACACTTAATAACATGTCATGACGCTAAATTATAGGTTCATCTCCTGCCAAAAATACCGTTCAACGCGCCTTAAGAGGTTTTCAATTCAAAAAAAGGTTTTTCATTAGCATCACTAATTAAATACACGAACTCAATAAAAATTAGATTTATCAAGATGTAATACGATTCATTATATACATGAACTCAGATCAGTTTAAACTCTTGCAATACAATTTTATAGTAGACAATAACAAAACTATATCTACATTTACGTTGCACAGAAAATTATGACATATAACTTTGTGTATTTTACTTACTTTTTTTTTTTTTCGAAATGACTTCGCTATTGACCCAGCAAGGTCTTAACAGCTTCACCGGACTACTAAGGCGAGCGCTTAAGGCACTCAGCCGATTTTATTTTGGTAACCAGCTCAAGGGTGTACGCCACACCTCGGCTTGGCTGTTGCCTGTTGCATGCAAAATCGCGACCTATCTTAGCTAACCTAGCTAACTATTCATATATGTATGAGTTGTTGAAACGTATATGTGTACCAAGCATACAAGCCTCAACAACTCCTCCATATATTTATTATCGGAAAATTGAGAGTTTTTCAGTTCGATAAGGGAAAAAAAAGTAAACCCTTCCACTTTCATGTGTAAGCGTGTAGGCGTGCACGTGTTTGGGGGTGATCGTGTAGTGTTGTAGCAGTGATGTATATTTGTGTGTCACCGTATCGCGCAAGCAACGCACTCAAGGGCTCCCTACCGAGGGATCGAACCTAGGCTTGAGCCGCTGCCGTGGGAGGCCTAATCGGGTTTTTTACTTACTACTTTCGACTATTTATAACCTATTGAGGTGCTTGCATTGAGTCTAAATAACATCTTTTTTCGTAAGCTTTGTCGAAGTATCTCGTATTAAAATGAAAACAAGTATGTAATTACCAAAACATATATATAGTAATTTCAAATATAACATATATGTCAAACTAAACATTGTGTCTGAAATGCTTGTCATATAGAAGTGTATTCTATTTTACGGCTTTCATGGGAAATTTCAAAGAGAAAATTATGGCATATAACTTTGTGTATTTTACTTACTACTTTCGGCTATTTATAACCTATTGAGGTGCTTGTATTGAGTCTAAATAACATCTTTTTTTGTAAGCTTTATAGAGGCATCTCGTGTTACAATTAAAAAAAGTATATACTTACCAAAACATATATATAGAATTTCAAATATAACATTTATGTCAAACTAAACATTGTGTCTAAAATGCTTGTTATAAAGAAGTATATTCTATTTTACGGCCTTCATGGGAAATTTCAAAGAGAAAATTATACAACTCACTAAGGCTCTGTTGGTAGTCACTTGATTCAATATCTTCCAAACACAAAAAGTTTAACACAAACATATTATAGTAAAACTTTTTTTGGATATAATTTTTTTTTCACTTTATTTTTGGCAACCAATCTTTCAGATTATTACTGCCATTGTCGAGTAATCAATAATATTACAAGCGTCGTGCGATCACTTCAATATTAAGCGTCGTGTGAGTCAATATTCTAACAAGATGGTGGATCCCTTGTTAGAACCTTCCTGGGAGTTTTTGTGGCATCTCAGAATTTCATGCTCCGTGGTATTATTTTCCATTCACTTCACTTATGCACAATAAACTAACTATATTACGTAAAACACCACCAAATTTTCAAAATATAGAGTCCAATAACACAAGATTATGAATAAAATATAAGATCCACTACATGACAGACTAGGATCCCGCAAAATCCAATAAAAAAAAAAAAATTTAAATGTTATAGGTGTCTGAAATGCCTGTCACAAAGATATATGTTCTATCTTACAGCTTTCATGGGAAATTTTCAAGAGAAAATTCTACAATTCACTAAGGCTCTGTTAGTAGTTTCGTGATTCAATGTGTTTCAAACACACAAACATTTTATTGTAAAACGTTTTTTGGTTAAAAAAAAAAAAATTATATGTTATAGGTGTGCTATATATGAAGAGCAGATATTGTTCAAACTGGAGGTGTTAAACGTAGGAGAGCAATGTTGCAGCAAGAGGAAATCCACCGTCAAAAGATAGCATATCGGAAACGTGAAATGCTTCTAATGATGGATTTCCTCCGCCTACCACATTAATCCAGCTATACTTAATATAACGATTACCAATTCCATTATTTTACCGGTTTGCTCCTATATGAAAAGAAATTATAAGAAATACTAAGCGATCGTCATGAAACAACATTACAATTTTAAATGTTGTAAGCCTCATTTTTGTTCATTATTTTATTATACCTTGACAAAATGAAATTCTATGAAACTGTTATTGTTCTGATATTTTGATTTTTTTTTTTTTGGTAAAAAAATGCAAATTTTGTGAGGCAAACCTTACAGTTTATTTTAAATTAAAAATGTTTTTAAAGAACCGAGCTAGGTTCGGTCGTCCAAGTACTACATTATAAATCGTAATTACTATAAAGTACAACCTAATGCTACTTAGTAATAAGCCAAATGGATAACATAAAACCTTTTCCACGCAAAAACTTTTATGGCGATCGGTTAGATTCTTTTGAAATATATTAAATTATCTATCTTCGTATTTATATACAGAGATGTAATATCTTTTCTTTAACTCACGATTAAGCCTTCTTTCTTGACTCGACAAAGACATCTGTCGATATTTATCAACACAGTTCTGTTTACACCATTAATCTAAAATGCTGGGAGAATTGATGACTTGGAAACTTCAGAGACACTTGAAGCTTTATTAAAATTCAAGTATTTTTCATAGCAAAAGTATTGTTTTCCTTATATAATTCTTATTTGTATTTTTATAAGAATATTTTTGTCACAATATTTTTTTGAGTGAAACTTATAACACGTTAGGGAAAAAATTTCGTCACGCGTTATGCATTAAACGTAAAGTAGATATTGTGTGTATGTGAAAGTGTATATCTGGATGTAGTATTACTTGAATAATTAAAAACGAAGTTCCAGTACTCTGGTATCTTAACTCTACTTTGGTACTTTTGGTACTTTGGTATTTTAAAAACTTTGAAAAACTGAATTCAGTAAAGGACTGGCGTAATCTAAATACTAGAAATTGTAACAAACTGGTCGTCCCATGTATCTGACTTAGCAAAACCAGTAATAGTTTTTTAGGTAATAATTTTAGATTTTACAATAAAGTACTAATGGATGTTACCGATTTGCCGGATTGTAAATTTAAGCGACACGTCAGGCGGCTTTTTGTGTCAAAAGGATATTATAAAGTGGATCAGTATGTGAACGATAGTGATTTTTGGAATTGACTCCTCTCTGTGCATCCACTAAAAACGATTGTATGGTGTATTGGAATTATACTTGTTAAAAAAATGTACCCGATTGAGTTTCTTGCCGGTTCTTCTCGATGACTGGGTTGTTTCCGAACCGGTGGTAGTTTTTGACGTTCATAAGTGCCTTATTAGGGCCTAAACTGAATAAAGTATTTTTGATTAGATTTGATTTTGAGTAGTATATTAAAACTAGGAAATGTATAGTTAAGTATATATACTACGAGACTTTGTATAGTTTATAATTTATGTGCATTCTCATTTCAAGGTGGTATAGCCACGCTGAAGCAATTACTGGTTTCAGCATGAATGGGTCGGCTCACCCGGGGTAGTGCCACCCTCTCAGAGAAAACCGACGTGAAGTAGCAGTGCTTGCACTGTTGCGTTTCGTTCGGTCAGTGAGAGCGCCGGAGGACCACCTCCCCTCCCCTCGCCCCTTCCTCCTTCCCTCGCCCCAAATACAGGCTGGCAACGCACTTGCGACTCCCCTGGTGTTGCTCATGTCTATGGACGACGGTAATCACTTAACATAAGGTGACCCGTCTGTTCGTTTGTCTCCTATGACATAATATATACATAACCAAATAAGTTGCACTTCTATCACGTGTACACACTGATGCACTCCGTGTATTTTTTTTCTTTCATTTTTAGGCACTTGGTCCTTATATAAAAATAAACATTACAATATTTTTTTCATTTATACAAACTTAAGAAAACTTTAAGAAACTAAGTACTACATATGAAAGAAATATTGTAAGCAAAGTATACTTTTAATTTTTTAAAATATATTTTCACCCCCGACATAAAATATATTTATCAGGTAACAAAAAAACACAGATCAACGTAGACGTTCACTTCAGTTCACTGACTGGCCCTGAAATTTACACATTATTAAGCTGCCTTATTTTTACACCTCAGCCTTTCGTTTCCCAACAAACAATTTTACAACGGTTACTAAATTTTAAAATAACTCTAACAACACATTATATTAAAATACTTTATTAAATTGAACTATATACACCATTGCATGAGAAGTTTGCCCGAGTAACTTGCACAGTCGAGTTGACGCTATCCCCAATTATACCCGCGGGAAGAGACACAAACAACTTTTAATAGTCCAATGTTATCGAATATTTACTACAGATATCGCTGACCGCAATAAGTAAGTTATTCGAACTCGTGGAAGACCGATAGGAACTAAAAAGAACTGCTTATTTAGCAAAAAGAGTGACTCCGTGTTTTCTCTACAAGCTCGGTAAAGTAACATTACAGCGCTGATGGTAAATACAATACAGTTTAAAACTAACTGTGATCGTCATTTACAGATTTCATCGATGATCGTTAATGTTCAGCGACCTCGTAAATCGATCCCTAATGGATGTCAAACTTTATTTTTATTTCCATATGATCCAATTTGTTATAACGAATTACAGGTAACAATCGGACGGAAACCGGCGGGCAAAGTCTAAATATAAATAAGAGAAGGTAAATCAGTTCAATACCATTTTCGCCTCTGTTTAATAACCGATTAACTTTATTTTTTATTTTTTAGTAGTTATTGACGAGCTAGTTATATTCCCACAAACTTCATACACGTGCCTAAACTCCGTTAAGCTTACCTAGTGTTCTCCGAACAGGACGGGAGCTAGACGCTAGGCCAGCATACACCAATAACCGATGTCAGAAACAAGTTAAGGTTTCTCGAGAGAGTCTAGCATCGTCTCTCGTAAGTTTAAGACATAGTTTTAGAGGTCTCTAAATCGACCAAGTTAGTTTTAAGAATAATACTTTGTCTAAAATCGACATTATAGTAATAAAGGTCTAAAATCGACTATTAGTTTTTAAAAAGTCAATCCCAGCGCTCCCGAACTTAACTAGCTTTAATGTTATCAGCAAAACATTTACAAATAGCATTAAGGTATGATTATGTCAGGTAGATCTCTATTTCCCACTTGGTCATAGAATTTAAATATAATTATTATATTATGAGAAAGTTACAAGGGATAATAAAACCCTGAAACAGTTTTTAAAATTATCTTTTTTCATATATTTTTTCAAAATAAAAATTTGAGGAACTTTTAATTAAAAAAGATATTTCAACCAAACCTTTTAAGATGTCTTAATGAAACTTTCAGTATATACTGTTTAATTCCTACTTTTACATAATATTCGAAACTAAATATTATTTATTTTTTATATTATTAAGCAACTTTAATGTTAACAAATGGGAATTTAAATGACTTTTTGGTACAAAAAAGATTTTCCTTGCACGAAGCATTTGAGTTTATTATTTTGAAATCTTACTGCTCACTGTTAATTTAAGCTTATAAATTTATTACCGAGCTGTAAGCGTCACCAGTTAAACTCCAATCAGCCATATCTCATAATAAAAAAATACTTTTCAGTTTTAAGAAATTTAGACAAATGTTACTCTAGAGTCGAAACCTTTATTTATAAGTCTCTATTCGTCATATTTGACAATCTTTACATCTACTAAGTTACAATATTTGGACACTCTTTTATTGTAATATTGTAATTTAAAAATTATGAATCATGGCAGAATTCCCGTGTGAGAACAAGAAGCAAACGGATCAGATTATCGGATTGAAAACATTTTGCATTTCAAAACATGTTTCTGCCGGAGGATATACGGAATTGTGATAATCTCGCGTAATCACAGCCTCCCTGATTAAATATGTTCCGTGGCTTTATTAAAATCTCCGGATCCACTCGCAACGCGAAACTTGATTGTGGATTTCAACAAGATTAATCTCCGTTATTTGATGCGAAGTGAGCGTGAACACGAATGCTGCTAAAATATACTCAACCAATTTTACGAAAAATATATAGATAGCATTTTGATAAATGTCTATTTTTTATTATCATTTCAAATATAGTTTGTTGGTTTTCTATTTTTTTTCGATTTTAATAGATCTGTAGTTATATAGATTCATTTTTTAACGTTACAAAAAGCAATAAGCACGAAGAAGACGATATATTTTTTTTTATTTCTACAGAAACGAGAGTAAAATAACTAATTCCTAAAACTAATGCCTAGTGGAGTACTCAGCAAACTCCCGATCCCTTCAAGGTCTACACCGCTGGATCCTTTCTCACCAATAACAGTCAAAGAATGGTCTCAGTTACCTTAAGGTGCTCTAAATGCCAGACAGCGAAGCTCGAACACTAATCCATCGCAGCGACACATATAAACTGGTTTAACTGGTTTCAGTATGAATGGGTTGACTCGCCCGGGGTAGTACCACCCGACACACAGAAAACCGACGTGAAGTAACAGTGCTTGCATTGCGCCTGCGCTTAGTCGAATTTTTGTGTTTGATATTTAATAAAAGTGAATATTTATGTAATAAAATAGATATACAGTCATTATTTTATGGAACAGATTTGTAACACTTTATCTTTTCATTACGCCATAGATGATTCCTGTCGTAACAAGTTATTTTAAGCATATAACTTATACAAAACAATTTTGATGTTTCACATCTGTCAGGCGTCCCGTGACAGACACCTCAATCTTTTTCTCTAGTACATCGTTAATGATAACAATATATAAATAGATTTTAGGATTAGCAAGATTGCTATGACTGACCTTGCACAGATATGACTTCCTGTATGAAGGTGCTTATATATAGTCACGGCCAATAAACGTCATAATGTTGGACTACGTACCCGTCTGGTACTTTCGTTACGGTAATAATATCATAATTATATATATATATGATTTTATTTGATTGAGTTATTTGGATCTGAGTAGTGGGCTACAAAAAGATGGATGAGGAAAGATTACATGTGGCAGAGATGTGAATGTTACGATATATGTGTGGTGTAACTAGAATGGATAATATTGGATAAAATATCAGAGGAAGTTTTATCATAAAACCAGTGGCAAAGAAGTTGGGAGTAATAGGTTAGCATAATACAAGCATGTCATGAAAGGAGATGACAGTTATGTACTTAGAAAAGTTTGGAGTATAAAGACAGACAAATGTAGGAATTGTGGAAGACCGAAAAAGTTATGGATGGATTGAGTAAAAAAATGACATTCGTATAAAAGTTGTGAATACTGAGATGACATCTGACATGGGAGAATGGAAAAAAACATATTGTGTCGACCATGCTTAGGGTAAGAAGATGATGGCATCTGTGAGTTAATTGTATTGAGGTAATGATTTTAGTCGAGATTAAAATAACTTAAAATTATTTTTTGTTATTCAATGATCTGGGAAACGGGCATAGTATATTTGATGTTATAGTATATACTAATAGTAATGTAGTAATATAATAATAGATACATAAGTAACCTCATAAAGAAATCGAAAACAATTAAGTTATAAGAAAAGAAAAAGAAAACATATATTCTAATAAATACTAAAAGGGAGAATGTTAGCATATACGAGGGGAATGTTTAAAGGGTGACACCCTTCAATCCTGTGGTATTTCATAGTCACATTTGACATATAAAATAATAATATCAAATCAAACACTAATAAACAACATAGAGAACTTTAATCAAAGATTGTTCTAAAACTTTGAAAGGTATGGGGATGATACTTTTAAAAGTAAAAAATATACCTAGGTTTAATGAACAAAATTAAAGGCGCGCTTTTCAAAGTTAATTATTACATAACTGCTTAACGTCTGAATGCCACACTAGTAAACAAAGGGAAGCGGGACGCGTGACGAGATTCTGGACAGGGCCGGACTGCGTGACACGGCGTGATTAATTGCTTTCGTATTCATTACATCAGTTTATTTTTGCATAAATCACCTGATATTAAGTGCATATCAGTTTCATTGTCTCTAGATAATTAGGTCAAATATTAAGCACCTATTTTTTTAAATTGATTTAGAACAAGAATCAACAAATTATTATACTGTAAAAATATTGCTAACAACTAACCAGCCGCGCTGTATATAACTCAAGGTAAATAGGACAGGTGATTATGCCAAATGTGGTGACGGTAGGTGTAGGAAGTTGGTTATAGAGTGGTCGCCGAAAGCGGACAGCAAAGTATATGCACGCTACTGGTAACATGGGTAGAGGATATCACTAATCTTGTTAAAAAGCTGGACAAAGCTAGTAGAAAACTGGAATAAATAGTATAATAAGCTGATCAAATTAATTTACAACTTATAAAATTAGTAAAAAACAGACATTTATGTTTTTTGAATTCGTATTTTATAAGTAACCACAAGAAAACAGAAAGGTCTTCAACACAAAGGTAATGACAAACGTGGTGAGGTAATGCGGCATTAGTGCCTTCAATTCGGAATAAAATGTAGTCGTCCTTACACTGTTGCGTAACTTGCTGTACACATATTTCGGAAGTGTCGATTAAAATTGTTTTTTCTCACATTTTTATTTTATTTTACTATTCCTTAACATACTATATATATATTTTTTATACATTATAGGAGGCAACCGAGCAGGTGGGTCACCTGATGTTAAGTGATTACCACTGTCCATAAACACTCGGAACACCAGAGGAGTCGCAAGTGCGTTTCCACCCTGTTTAGGAGAATGGAGAGTAGAGAAGTGGGGAGGGGAAGGGGGAGGTAAGTTGGGTATCCGGCGCTCTCACTAACCGAACGAAACGCACAATGCAAGCACTGTTACTTCGACTACTGCGAGCGGGTGGTACTACCCCAAGCAAGTTGACCCATTCATACAAAAGCCAGTAATAGTTTTAGCGTGGCTCTACCACCTACAGAATTAATATTTATAAATGACCTTTTCTGTATGGTTTATATGTGATCTTTTTTTTCGAACTGACTATGCATTAAAGCCTGATGGGCCCTCATAGCTTCGCTGGACTAATAAGACGAGCAATTATACAGTTAATCGCTTGGTAACAAGTTCAGGGGTGCTAATATGGAGGATCCTTGGCTTGGGATGTTGTCTTGGACGCAACAACGTGAATCTTACTAAGCTTGGTTAGTTAAACTAATCTATACTAATATATAAAGCTGAAGAGTTTGTTTGTTTGTTTGTTTGTTTGTTTGGTTGAACGCGATAATTTCAAGAACTACAGATCCGATTTAAAAGTTTCTTTTAGTGTTAGATAGCTCATTTATCGAGGATGGCTCTAGGCTACATATCATCACGTTAAAACCAAAAGGAGCTGAGCACTAATGAAGAATGTTTCAAAATCGGGCTATTTTGGAAGCTTCCGCTCCGCTCTGGTCGTCTCAGCCTACCCTATGTGGGCGGGCGAGGAAACTGTTGAAGGCGACGCCTTTTTCAGTGATTGCATCGCAGCCCGTTAAGACGGGCCGGTCGTTGGGTTCCGCTGTAATCAGAAAAAAGAAAATATTTTTAATTAATTTTTTTTTTTCCTTTTTTTTTTTTTTCCCTTTTCCCAACTTAGCGGTTGATATCTTTATTATAGTAATATTGTAGTGTCATTGTATTAGTCTTCCTCTTCGGGAATGACTAGGTTTCTCGGCGATGGTCTTGTCCGGCGATCTGGCGGTCGCGCGTGGAGCGGCGCGATCCCTCTGACGAGGGGGAAGCTGGTTGCGTCAGCTCGCCTGAACATGGCTGTTGTTAGCCGTGTGATGAAGGCGTCAATGTCTTCCCATTCCAGGCCTCTTTTTATCGTCTCGTTCCTTACGTATCTAGGAGCTCCAACGATCGTCCTCAAGCTGAGACGTTCCTGGATACGTAGGCGTTCTCTTTGATAATTAGAGGTGTAAACGTACCATGCCGGTGCCGCATACGTTAGGCGGGTCCTTATGTACGATTTGTAAATTGCTAGCTTCGCTCTAAGGGGTAATCTAGACGCTAGTACAGGGCGGAGCATTGCTCTCGCGGCTTTCACACGTCCTGTGACATAGTCAACGTGTTTAATAAAATTGAGTTTGGCATCTAAGTGAACTCCTAGGTATTTGGCGTGCCTCAGCCATGGTACGCTTTGACCCTTCAGGAGTAATGGCGGCGGATACGGGCTTGCGCCCGTGATGAGTGCCTGTGTTTTGGCGACATTGACCTTCACTCTCCATCGATCTAGCCAGTCCGACAGAGCCGCTAACGTCGGGCGCAGATAATCTGCGGCGTATTTTTTGTTCGCAGAGAACGCAAAATACGCCGCATCATCCGCGAACAACGCAAGCTCTGCCCGGCCGACCCGGGGAATGTCGTCGGTATATCGCGCATAAAGCACAGGCGAAAGGCAACTGCCCTGGGGTACCCCAGCGCGTACCTGGCGTTCCGTAGA
>JACEII010000049.1:1636563-1666101 GCA_014332785.1 Antheraea mylitta | reverse complement strand
TGTTACGTGTACCAAATAATAAACTTTGTAAAACAAAAAATCTTATGGGCGATTATAATTCGACTTAGTTCATGGTGTATAAAATTTGAAGTTAAAAAACTGAGCATCTTATGAATGGCGAAAATTGGACTCGGTTCGTTATGAAATGTAACGTCTCAATTTTCTTGTTGTTCTAAGAACGCGAATGTATATAGAACTTATAAATCTAATCTCTTTTGCTCACACATATGTATACTTATATTATAAATTATTGTTGAAAATTATAAAAAAATGTCGCGGCAGTCATAAGGAATGCCGATAGAAGTGAAAACGGAAAACAAAACTGTGTTTTCTTTTGAATCTTTAAATGAGCAATTCTTGTATATTTTTTTATTTGTACATATTCAGGATCTCAGAAACGGTGTCATCTATTTCTGTGAAAATTAATACGCAGGTATTTTTGGGGACGATAAATCGATCTAGCTAGATTTTGTTTATAGAAAACTTGTAAGCTATTGTATAGCTTCTATCGCGGGCCTTGAGCGTGGAGACCGAATCCAAAAATTCCGTAACGAAAAACCCTAATGATGAATAAAAGACGTGCGCTCCGTATAACCGTTTATTGACACTGTCTGACATTAATGACATTACTCATTACGCGCATACACAACACCTCCACCCTTATCGACTAATATAAAATAAATATACTAATACAGAAAAATAAATATACAAAATTATACAACCACAAATTCAACTACATTAATGTTAAATTAATTATGCTAATAACTATTAGTTTTTACCCTATTTCTCCGTAACCGTATCGCACGGGAGGTTTAATAACTCTCTTAGGTCGAGAGCTTTCCGAAAGCGTCTCTGTATCAACAGGTACATTGGGGTTTTGCGCAGGGCTAGACAGTACTGGTTCAAGATTTTCCTGTGGTTCCACTGACTCCACTTCAGCGGATTTATATGGTGTTGTAATACTAGATGTTAAACTACACTCCTCCATACTATTGGAACTCTTTTCTGGTTCATTGCCTCTGCTTGTAAGAAATGTCAAAGATGTCTGTGATGGTTTTGATAATAAACTTGATACCCCTATATCAAGTCTTATACCTTGACGCGTTATTTCACTATTGACACTCTTGGTAACCCTCAGTCTTAGCTGATCTACATGTCTATGAATATCTGATCCTACTTTTGGTCTAATACAATAATCAGTATTCCCTAATTGTTTGGTAACCACCCCGGATCTCCACTTATCAGAACCCCTATATTCACGGTACCATACTTTATCACCGGATTCGAAAGATCGGCGTGCTCCGGATGCGTCCCTCTCACTACGCGCTTGACGTTGCGCTATTCGAGATTCTCTGTCTGGTTTTAAATTATCCAACCTCATACGAAGACTACGACCTTGTAATGTTTTCGCTGGACTATCCCCTGTAGTTGCATGCTCTGTATTACTGTAGGCTATCAAAAATCTACAAAGTTCGGTATCTACGTCTAAATTTTGTTTAAACGCTTTTAAGCTATTGCATAGCTTCTATCGCGGGCCTTGAGCGTGGAGACCGAATCCAAAAATTTCGTAACGAAAAAACCTAACAACCCCCACTCTGCCTACCATGTAGCTCGGCCGAGCGTTCGCTTAACGTATATATGGTACGACTGTACAAAGCTCGCACGGATCGAGACGAGCTGCTCCGAAATCGGACGAATACGTAATCAGCTGTTTGTGAGAAAGTATACTGATGTATAGGTATTTATCATCTATGTACAACAGTGAATATCTGTACTCGTATAATTTGTGTACAAAGTGTTTTCCTGAATAACCTACATGTATTGTAAGATAATAAAAATATTTTGAACAATATTAACTTCTCATTTAATTAATAGAAAAAAAAATGTTTTCTTATCGGTCACCACGCTCAAAAAGTGTAACTTGAATTAATATCAAAGAAAAAAAAAACAAAGGAAAAATGGAAATCGGCTGCTTCAAAAATCCGTGAAAACCCAGTTCGAATTCAGGTGACAGCAGAAAATATATTATTTTTTAATTTTTTTGTTGCAAAAAAATATTAATTTTATGAGGCAAACCTAACAGTTTATTTTAATTAAAAATGTTTTTAAAGAACCGAGCTAGGCTCGGTCGCCCAGGTACTTATAAATTAACTTATTTGCCGGACTGCAAATTTAAGCGCCATGTCAAGCGGGTGTTAGTGTCAAAAGGATATTATAGAGTGGATCAGTATATGAACGATAGTGATGTCTGGAATTGACTCCTCTCTGTGCATCCACCATAAGCTGTATGATGTATTTAAATGTATGTAAAAAAAAAATGTACCCGGTCGAGTTTCTTGCCGGTTCTTCTCGATGGCTGGGTTGTCTCCGAACCGGTGGTAGTTTTTGACGTTCATAAGCGCCTTATTAGGGCCTAAACTGAATAAAGAATTTTTGATTTTGATTTTGAACTACAACAGTGTTTTTCAACCATTTTCATGACCTTTAGTATGAAGAAATATATCGCCTCTCCCTCTACCCGCTGCTTTTCTTTTATAGATAACCGACGTGAAGTAACAGTGCTTGCCTTGTTGCGTTTCGTTCGGTCAGTGAGAGCGCTGGAGGAAAACCTTCCCGCCGCTCGCCTCTCCCTGCCCATATCCCTTCCGCAAACACAGGCTGGCAACGCAATTGCGACTCCCCTGGTGTTGCAAGTGTACTACCACGAGCGAGATCACCCATAGATGCTGAAACATTAGTTGGTTTTTCACATCTATTCGCACTCCAAGCAATAATTATATATATTAACGTAAATATATATATATATATTAACTAGCGGACCCTTCGGACGTTGGGCTGCCTTGATAATAAAAAAAAAATCGAAAACTCAACCGCAGCGCCACCTACCGGCTTCAATTCTGAATTAAATCATTCTCGGATCCACTGGAACTCACATAAAATTTTAGTAGGAGGAGTTCAGTGGCATACACACGTACAGAAGAAATTTAATTTATATATATACAGTTTGTTAATTAATAATTATTTGTATATCAATTCACAACTTCGTCAATAAACATAAACAGGCCGCTATGATACCAATAATCTGCCAAAAATACCGCTCAATGCGCCTAAAAAAATGTCCACTTCATAAATACAATTCGTTCCCGTTTAAGCGGAATATCTGTTGAAAATACTATAGCACATTATAAAATTATACGACCGCTGCGTTCCATCCGCAATTATCTCGGTTAGAGCGATTGCGTCACGGTTTTGCATCAAAAAAGCGTCGAATACAAGTCGCTTTTCATCCTGGTAATACATCATAATTACAAAAACTACTAAGAACACTACACACTTCACACTAATTTCGACTTTCAGATGTTAGTGCTAGAGTCCAGTTTATTACTGTTTGCGAAATTTTTGTATCTTATCCGAATTGAGAAGGTGTCAACGTGAGGCGATTTAAAAAAGCTGCTCGTCGTCTCCCAGTCATTTCGTGAAATTTTTATAAAGTAAACCTTTGAGGCGGCCCTCGGAGGTAAACGAGAAATGATGTGAATGTCCCTAGTGTAGTGGGTCAAGTGGTCTATTGATGACGAGGACGATGTGGCTAGACCCAGTTTTTACTGGAATATGTCCAAAGTAAAATCATATGAGAAGTTCTTTCCGCTTACTGTAAAAGGAACGTTTGAAATCTATTAAGTCCGTTTCTAATTGAAATACCAGAAAGGGAATATACATAAAACTTCTATTATATTGATTTAGTTAGGTTTTTAAAGATGTTATTTTTTAATCTACTCTATCAATCTATACTAATATTATAAAGAGGTAAAGTTTGTGAGTTTGTGACGTTATGATGCTGTGACGTTGTAGGGGGTAATCTCAGGAACTACTGGTCCAATTTGAATTATTTTTTCAGTGTTATATAGCTAATTTATCGAGAATGGTCATAGGCTATATATCATCACGCTAAGACTAATAGGAACGGAACAGAGATGAAAAATGTTTCAAAATCGGGATGTTTTTTCCTTTTGAGAATTGCTGCGTGTTAGTGTATCTATTCTACGCGAACGAAGTCGCGGGCAGAGGCTAGTACATATAATAAGAATGTAAATCTAAAGTGTCTGTGATTTTCGATTTTCGTAAAAAAAATTGTTACAGGAATAAGTAATAAAATACATTTCAATCTTTACGAGAAATGTGTCTGTCTGTTTATATAAACATGAATCTCTGCTAAAGTACTAGGTTCACAATAAATCCACATCAAGAAAATCATAAAGTATATTTTCGAGAATAACATAATCTTCGTTTTATTAGAATCGGTCTATTCTATAAAAAGTTCTTGTAATTTTAATGGCGACGCGGTATAAGTACAAGAGAAAAGTAGATAAGTAAATGGACTTAATACATTCAAGTGATTATATTAGTCACTGTTATATATATAAGGTTCCACCCGGACGAAGTCGCAGGCACAGCTGGTAAATAAATAAAAATGTATAAAAAAGTAGATATTCGTATATTATCAAGGAGTAACTCGCCATTAGATAGCGCTAAATGTTATTGATATTAAAATTTATAATACTTTTTATCGCGGACGAAGTCGCGAGCGATTTCCAGTATTAATTAAAACGTAGACAACACGTATAATTTACGAAAGAAGCTTCATATCATATTTGTAAACATTAAATAATTGTACGAACTACACATCTTGACGCCCAGGAAATTCAATTCTCATTTCCCACCAGTAATCCAACCCGGAATATACGATGTAGATGTTTCCTCAAACACATTAAGAGTAAATAAGTCAGAAACATTCTAAACCTATTTGTGCTTTCGTAAATATTAGCATATAATCTGTGTTGTTTACACGCACTGTGTTGACTTACCATTACAATATGTGCTGTTAGATGTTAGATATATGGAGTCGATGAAAGTGTAGCATTAAGAACACATCGTTACTGAGCCTGTCATGTAAACTGTCATGTTAGGTACCAATAGCAATTTCTCGTAGCATATTATTTATTTCTCATACGTACCTCTATACTTTTATTTACTATTAGTTTTCGCTCACAACTTCGCTGGCGTAAATGTGGATTTTAAAAATAAAATACAGTTCATGTGAGTCACTGACATTGTCCTTTTTTGTAGTAGGAAGATTTTTAAAAAATCGAATAAGTGTTTTTGAGGTTATCCATCACAAACAAACAATAAAATATCTTTCTAACGTAGATTATGTATTCAAAGAATTTTGATAAAATAAGAAGACATTCGTTTAAAGTAAAAATAATTAAGTAAAAGACACGAAAAAACACATAAGCTTAGAAAACTTTATTGAATATTTAGACGAATAGATGAATAATATCTATCGTCCTAAAAGGTTATTATAACGAAATAGACGGGCACTCCAGGTTATTCACTTTATATTCTACAAAAGGGCACTATCTACAAATTTCATTAGTAATATTAATCACAAATTTTGTCTCTTGTACATAACCTTGTACCTCTCAAAATAATGCAATCGCCAACACTGACAATTCCATACAGCTATACGGAATTAAAGAAAAATGTGAAACAAAAAATGAGTTATAAACACATAAATAATTTTTTCACGACTCGAATATAAAATTATACGTTCTTTAGAAAACCAATTTTCTTTTTTCAGTGAAAGATTTTAAGATTATTTTTGCATACTAATACCTACAAACATTTTCTCAAGACAATCCACATTATGTTAATTTTATTAGTGTTTAATAAGTATTAGCATTTCACAATCATTTCGACTGATATGAAATGACAATTTGACCGAACACGGTATCGAACGTCGATGGTACGAAAGTGCCAAAGACGTCACCCACGCCCTCCGTTCCGGCTCCCTCGAAAGCTGCGAGTCCCGCAGCTTCGAGCAAGAAGCCCCGCCCCCCTCCACCCGTCACGATCCAGGACAAGGCGTCCTGGCTCGACATTTCCGACCTCCTGAAGGAGGCCGAAATCCCTATAGCCTCTGCCACGAGTACCCGAACGGGTATTCAGGTAAAGGTGAACTCCTCCGACGCCCATCGCGATCTTACGCGCCTTCTGCGCGCTAAGAAAATCGCGTTTTTCACCTATGCGCTCGAAGAAGAGCGTATGCTACGCGTAGTGATACGCCGAGTCCCAGCCCAGATCCCCGTGGATGACATCCACGAAGACCTCAGGGAACAGAGGTTTCCGGTTAGAGAAGTCCACCGCATGCGATCTGCGCGCAATCGTATGCCCTACGACATGGTGCTCGTTCTTCTCGAGCGCAATGTCGAGGGCAAAAAGATCTTCAATCTTTCGATCCTCTGCGGCCTCTCCGGCGTCACCGTAGAGCCGCCGCGCAAGAAGTCCGTACCCTCGCAGTGTCACAACTGCCAGGAGTACGGACACTCCGCACTTAATTGCTACCTGAATCCGAGGTGCGTTAAGTGCCTAGGCGAACACTCCACTTCGGAGTGTTCGCGCACTAAAGACTCGCCCGATCCTCCGAGTTGCGTCTTGTGCCGCGGCGTGGGTCATACCGCGAATTATCGCGGTTGTCCCCGCGCCCCGCGTACAAGACAGCCTAGATACGCTAGGCAGGTTTCGCCCTCCAGGGTGCCTGCGGCGTCAACCCGCCACCGCCCCCCGCCTCTCGACTCTCGACAGGCATTTCCGAGTCTGCCGCGCGCGTCACGCGCGCCGGCAGCGTCCGTTCCTGCGCCTAACGCAGTCCCTCTCCCCGCGCGGGCCCCTCAGGCCCCGTGGTCGCCGCAGATCGCAGCACGAGTCGATCCTAGACTCCAGGTGGCGAAGCCTTCACAGGCCGACCCCGCTGTCTCTCTCTCCGGCATGGACTGGTCCGCCCAGCTTTTAGTCTTTCATGAGATCGCCGAGATCTCAACCTACGATGAGGTCGCGAACGACCCCAAACAGGGCCCCATTCGAGCGATCGCGAAGTTTCCCGCCATTGCGGCAACGATACAACGGTTGGCCCGTGCCGCCGTCGCGAAAAAATAATAATTTTCAATATAAGAAAGAGTAAACTCGTATGTTTACGTCTCTCTTCCCCTAAAATCGTCAAATAATAATATCACTTGTCTATTTTTAGATCCTGACGCCGGCGTCGTTGCTTAAACTGTAAATTCGATCTCTTTAAATTTTCTGTGGCCGGCCACACCGCGAATCTCTGTCTCGTGCGTCACAGGCAGAGAGCTCTCGTTTTCTCACCCGCACACTGTTTGTTCGCGTAATCCTGGCAGTATTTTTGTCCGTGACTATCCGGATAGTCGCAAAGATATTGTCTCGTGATACAGTACTCACCCACATCGATTTTACACATACATAGTTACTCAGACACGCACCCCACACACTTGTGGAAGGGTTATTTTGTGAAAGATTTTTTCCCTTATCGAACTGAATCGAGTAGATTTAGTTTACCTCCTTTCGAATTACATGTTGTGTTCTTGTATCATGCAATTTTAATTGCATGATCCAAGAATGGATACATGTATAACTTAGCATAGTTTAGCTAGGACAGATCGGGTTTTTCAAGGTAACGGCCAAGCCGAGGTGTGCCGTGCACCCTTGAGCTAGTTACCAAAAATAAAATCGGCTGAGTGCCTTAAGCGCTCGCCTTAGTAGTCCGGTGAAGCTGTGAAGACCTTGCCAGGTCAATAGCGTAGTCAGTTCGAAAAAAAAAAAAACCGAACATGGTAACACGCTAAATTTAGAAGAGGACTACTCTTAAGTACAGATGTCTTAAGGGTGGTAGTTACCAGTAAGAGCATTGCAGAAAGCCCTAACTACCACCGTGCTATAGTTTAATTATGACGTCTTTCCTCATCGATAACTGCGGCTTATTGTAGGTTTCAAGCTCACGTCGGTGCTATAAATAAAAATGTTGGCAATGCGGCCATGAAGGAAGCACCATTATTGGCCAACTTTCAAAATAATCATTAGTAAAATAAATATATATACACACCCTGTATATACTATTGAGCCTCAAGTTCTATTAATAAAAATGTAAAAAGCCTTCGTATTACCTACACAATGAACTAAAGATATCTCATAACATAATAACCACTAATAAATAACGACCGATGATATTCCAACGGCTTCAAAACTCGGAAATAGGTAAGTACATAAGAAAAGGGAGCGCACCGCGCCGCTTAAAAATGCATGAGTAAAGTAATTTTTTATTCTCTTCAGTTATTCTCTGAATGAATGGAGCATGATTTTAAAAATATTTAAAAAAATGCAACCATCATCATTGCCGGAACTCTGCATAAAGTAATTATGGAAAGAGATTTATAATAGATGCACACCCTGCTCTTTAGAGGAATGCTTTATTCAATTTTCTATTGATAAATATTTCCTACAAAAATTTTAGCTTAAATAAAACAGTAATTGTATTTATCTCTTCTTTAGATTACTATATATTCAGTAACTACACTACAATTTACAATGCATAACATCGTGCTGCAGATAATTATTATAAGAGTAACTATAGGTGCAATATAAATATCTTCCAGATTTAATGAAGAAGACTTTTTTTTTCTTCGAACTGACTATGCTATTGGCCTTGCAAGGCCTTTACATCTTCACCGGACTATTAAGGCGAACGCTTAAGGCACTCAGCCGATTTTATTCAGGTAACAGCTCAAGGGTGCACGGAACACCTGGTGGAAAACCCGATCTAACCTAGCTAAACTATTATAAGCTATTCATACATATTACATATTACAAAAGCCTTATACACTCTCGAGCCGTTAAATATTGTAAATAATCTAATACTAATTGAATATTTTGAAAAAAAACAACGTTACTGTATATTACGATATTTTATCTCGATTCTGTCATATACAATTATAAAATAAGTACACTTAATTCCTGTGTTCAATAAAACGGATCTCCTGGTTCTTCTAATGTTGTAGTACTGCTTGCCATAGTAATAACACTTTTAGATACACTATTCGTAGGTATGGTTGTGGGTGAACTAGTCGTAGATATGGTTGTGGGTGAACTAGTCGTGGATATGGTTGTGGGTGAACTAGTCGCGGATATCGTTGTAGGTGAACTAGATGTGGACATTGTTGTGGTTGAACTACTCGTACGCATCGTTGTGAAAGAACTAGTCGTAGGTGTGGTTGTCGGTGAACTAGTCGTAGGCATGGTTGTGGGTGAACTTATTGTAGGTGCGTTTGTGGATGAACTCGAGAATATGTTTGTGGTTGAACTAGTGAGCAATGGTGTTAAACGTGAATTAGTTGTAAGGAATGTGGTTAATGAACTATTTTTGAGCTGTGTTGTTGACGGCATCGACGCAGACATGGACGTCTGTGAACTAGCTTTGGCTAATGTCGTTGAACTAGTAGTTGTCGTGTTAGTTGGTAACATTATTAAACTCGTAGGTAAAACAACAGGAGTACTCGTTCCATGTAAGCTTTTCTTAGATAACATGCCTGGTGCTGAATTAGTTATAATGATAGATGCTGAATTCGTTATGGGCAAATGCAATGGAATAATTTTTTCAATTGCTGCTTTATTTAAAATTGATGCATTAGTAAATATAACCGACGAAGATTTTGTATTCATTTGGATATTGGGTGGCATTGTAATAGGTTGTGATCTTTCTGTTCTGAATATTTTGCTAGATGTTGTAGAACCCATATTCATAACGGCAGTTGAGTATTTAAATAAAATCGTATGATCCGCATTAGTAGCCACAGAATGTCTATTTAAAACTGTTTCAGTTTTTATTCGTTTATATGGTATCATATTGTGCTCTCTTGTCTTACCTTTTTTTGTTAATTCAAAATTTAATACATATTTGGTAAATTTATTACTAGAAGCAGGTTGAGTACTGCCTTTTCTCTTTTCTTTAAATTTAAGAATATTACGAGTAGTCTTCGTTTTCACAGGAGTAATAGTATATTTTGTAGTCAATGTCGAAGCACGAATTTCCATCACTCGTTTTACTATACTCAGCGGTATCCAATGGCTAGGTAGGTTTGCTTCTATAGGATTACCGACGTAAATAACTTTATCCTTCAATGGATCAGGCCATTTTTCACTTTTGAGTGGATAGAATAAGGCCATTATATACGTTATAGGCAATATCATGGGCACTGTGAAAAAAATATTGTTTTACGAAAAGTACTATGTTCATATCATTATTCACTATAACTGTTCCATCGAGCTAAATTACTTCGACAAATGGGAAGGAAATTTTTTTTAATAACATAGTAGACAAATAAACGGCTGGGTCACATGATTTTAAGTAATCACCACCGTCCATAGACACTTGCAACACCAGGGGAGTCGCAGGTGCGTTACCAGCCTGTGTTGGGGAAGGGGGGAGGAGGAGGAAGGAAAGAGAATAGGAGGAAGGTGAGTGGAGGTGGGCCTCCGGCGCTCTCACTGACCTAACAAAACGCAATAATGTAAGCACTTCACGTCGGTTTTCTGTGGGTAGAGTGGTACTACCCCGGGGAGCTGATCAAAATTCAAGTTGAAGCCAGTAATATCTTCAGCGTCGCTTTACCACCTATGTAAATGTAGAAACGTAAGATAATTTAAGATTGGCTTTAGAAAGATGCACGTCCCAAACGGGCAATCCAGATGTCAAGGATTAATAGGTTAGGTGTTATTGTAAAATTAATCACTCTTGAGTTTTAGTTTTTCATTTCCCCTTCTCTTTAAATAAAGAAACGTTAGGCTCAACGCTTCCAGTAAAACTGGCTTTTGCTATTATTCTCTCTAGCTTCTGCGTCTGAGTCAGGCTCTTGAAAAACAATTATAGGTGCAACTGAACCTAACAAGTGTGCGACAAGATATTTTGCTCGAAACGCTAAAATATGTAAATAAAATTGACTTAGATCCCTACATAATTAATTACATTACTTAAGTTATAAGTTTTTTTTTTCTCAAACTGATTACGCTATTTACCCAGCAAGGTCTTAACAGCTTCACCGGACTACTCTTACTTAAATCATAATAAGAACTTTAAGCCTTCTAGAAACGTTACTTTCCAATCTTTGGCAGGTATTTATACGTTTTAGGTATATATATTGCGTATATACATCACATATATATATATATATATATATATACGCAATTAGGTAATTATACGCATTCTTCGATCATATTTTCTGAGCAACATTATAATAGTTTTATGGTAAACTAACTTCAGCTCGCGACATCGTCCGCGTGGAATAGTTGCTTTAGACTAACTCTAATACGCGGCGGAAACTCTCAAGAGGACAATAAATCGTTTTTAAACATTATTCATTCGTGCATCGCTCCTATTGCTCTTAGCGTGATGATATATAGCCTATAACTTTTCTCGACATATATAACGCTGAAACAATTCTTCAAATCGGACTATTTCTTGAGATTACCACCTACTACGTCACAAACTCACAAATTGACAAGTTTAAAGTTTACTTTACCTCTTTATAATATTAGTATAGATAGTATGATTGTTACTTACTTTCACAACAATATTAATAGATAAATCATTTTCTTTCGTCATAATTAATAACGCTGTATTAATACTATATTTCAAGACATGTCTGTATAAACATTTTTAAGTTATATTCATCGCAAGACTAAAGAAATCAAGACTTTTTGTGCATTAAATGTAGTCAAGCCAAATTGGACATTCAATCGAAGCTGATGGTGCATGAAAATCAATTTTATAGCTGAATGATTTTACGAATAAATACGATTACGATAGTGTACAATACATTGCCTTACACCTACTGATCCATTCAATAAATGTGGCTATATAATATAACTATAATATAACATTTTTTTTATCATAAGAGACAAACGAAGAGGTGGGTCAACTGATGTTAAGTGATCACCGTCGTACATAGACACTAGCAACACCAAGGGAGTCGGAAGTGTGTTTCCAGCCTGTTTGAAGAGAACGGGTAGTGGATGGGTAGAGAGAGGGGTAGGGGATAGGGAAAGAGGGGAAGGGAAAAGGAGGAGGATGGGAAGTGGGCGTCCGGTGCTCTCGCTGACTGAACAAAACGCAACAATGCAGGCACGGTTACTTCACGTCGGTTCTCTGTGAGAAGGTGATACTATCCTGGGCGAGCCGACCTATTCATTCTAAAACCAGTAATAGCTTCTGCATGGCTCTACCACATATGAATTTCTCTGACCAAGTGCTTATATGTATGCTTACCATTTTAAACCTTTAAATCATTGTAATCAGACGAAATTGTGGCCACATTGTTGTAGTTAGACATAGTAGTGGTCAATCAATTTCAGGCGGAAGTGCAAAGTAGCATCCACCTTAGTATTCATAGATGAATTTCCGCAAAGTAACGCATTCTTCAATTAAATAAAATTATTTATTTAATTAGATTAAATTATTAGGTTTGCCTTACAAAATTATCATTTTTTTTATAAATATATATATACGAACTAGGATTTTCGAAGCAGCCGATTTCCATCTGAGCTATTTTTGTTTTGACAGCGGCGACGAAATTTAACTTATTATTCTAACTATATTTTTCCATTGTCTGATATCTCAGTTAAAATAAATTTTCTATGAATAAAATCTAGCTAGATCGATTTATCGTCCCCGAAACTACCTACATACTAAGTTTCACGGAAATAGATTACGCCGTTTCCGAGATCTTGTATATATACAAATATAAAAATATACAAAAATTGCTCGTTTAAAGGTATTCGATAGATATGGCTATAAATTATTTAAAAATAATAACATAATATGTAAAGCGAACAATTTTAATGCACTATAAACAGAACCTAACTACAACAATCAATACTAATTGTCCCATTTCTTAGAAACATCTAGGTACTCTCCATCAGGTGACTCATAGCTCTTAATGGGTGGAGTAGCCACAGGACCCTTTATACTATATGGCACCAGTTGCAAATCAGGCTGAAAAAAAAAAATAGACAAATATTAGACTTAAGCTTTTGCTACTGGTATCGTTCATTTTTTATGTAAAACTAGCTGTGCCCGCAACTCAGTCCACGAGGATTTACCGTGAACACAATAGGGATGAACGATATTAGAAAAACATCGATGATGGTATCGATGTACAATAAACATCGATGCCTGAAAATGTTTTCAGCCATTTGCCAGCAATTAAAATTGTCTATAAAAACAGAGGTCAGCGACGAAAAAAAAGATCATCCAAAGAAAAAACTATTCGTACGGCTTACAAATTTCATAATTTTCTAGTCTCTAGCTAGTACATGCAACGTTTTCTCATAACATCGATGTGTCGACACTATCGACATCAAAACATCGATATCAATATATCGACGTTTTTCAGCTAAACATCGATGTTTCTTCAACATCGATTAATATCGATCATCCCTAGAACACAATACTTTAGCAGTGATGCGTGTTCAAACAAACAGACAGAGGCAGATAAACAGACAAACATACATTATTAAAAATAATTAAAGTGTATTTTATTAATTAATCCAACGCACCAGCAACAATTTTTCTAAGAACAGTACAGACACGTCATATTTACATTCTTATTGTATATATATAGATTGAACAGGAATAGTTTTTTTTTGTAGTCCGGTGAAGCTTTAAAAGCTTTGCAAGGCCAACAGCGTAATCAGTTCGAAAAAAAAAAACTATTTTTTTTCGCAATGAAAAGTATACCCTATGTCTCTTTCTGCACCTCTAAGAATATGTATACAAAATTTCATAATAATCTGTCGATCACTTTGACGTAAAAGCGTAAAAAACAAACAAATTCACTTTTAAATTTATTTTATTAGTCAAGATGAAAGTTATGGTTTTTGGATAACAAAATAACATGATTTTCCTTTCTATTAAAAGATACAATCAAAATTGAATATACTTTAGTCAATCTCTAGGTCCTGAGATTAGCTTATGAACGTCAAAACTACTATCGGTTCGAAAAACAACACAGACATCGAGAAGAACCGGCAAATAATAATAGGTCTTTACCTATGAAATTGCCGGTCTGCAGTACTGGCCATTTCAAATCTAAATAATTTTTGTTTGGCTAAGAATTCTAATTTCAATTAATTTTATTTTAAAAACATGGAATTCTTTTTCCAAGTGTAGTCATTTGTTTATTGATGGACTCCTAAACCGCTTAACAGATTTCGTTCAAATTTGCACGCAATATGCAGTTTGGTCCAACTTGAGAGATAAGATAGCTTAGATCTTTAATTATAGTCGCAATTTTATTTTATTGCAAATTATTTGTCTATAATTAATTGATAGTGCACTTTTAACGTGTCTACGTAACTAGACTTTTTTGCGACACCTTAGTACAAGAGCCGGTAACGTCGGATGAACAAGAATTTTAGAATACCTGGTTCTTTAATATATCAATATATATATTTTTTGTATCATAGGAGGCAAACGAACAGGCTGGTCACGTGATGTTAAGTGAGCACCACCGTCCGTAGACACTAGAAACACCAGGGGTGTCGCAAGTGAGTTGCCAACCTACCTGTATATGGGGGAGGGTAAGGTAAGGCAAAGGAGGAAAGGGGAAGAGAAGCTGGTCTCCGGCGCTCTCACTGACCGAAGAAAACACTACAATGCCAGCAATGTTATTTCACGTCAGTTTTCTGTGAGAGGGTGGTATAAGCCCGAACGAGACAACCCATTCATGCTGAAACCAGTTACAGCTTCAGCGTGACACTACCACCTACACAAATTTCAATATATCAATAGACAGAATTTAGGACACCTGGTAACTGGTTAACGTTGTATTTTTAAAGCGCATTTTGATTCGATAAATTTTGATTTATGAATAAGTTTAGGAACATTTTTTTTTTTCAGTACCTTTTAAACGCAATTAAAAACATGAATTTATCACAGTCAGACATATTTTTTATAAACAATCATACGCCCGCTGACATATTTTATAAATAAAAAGAATTAATTTCAAACTAATTATTTTTTTCCATAACAAATAACAAATTTCATTTTATTAAACATTATTGATATTAAGATTTCACCATATACAATGAAACAACTTTTTTTTTCTCGAAATGACTACGCTATTAACCCAGCAAGGTCTTAATAGCTTCACCGGACTACTAAGGTGAGCGTTTTAAATCATACCGGTATGTTATTGAATTCAGATTTCTAAATCTGCGAAGAGTTTTTGGCGGGATTTTAGTCTGTCATGTAATGGATTTTATATTTTATTCATAATCTTGTGTTATTTGGCTCTATATTGTATAAATTTGGTGGTGTTTTACATAATATAGTTAGTTTATTGTGCATAAGTGAAGTTAATGGGAAATAATACCACGGAGCATGAAATTCTGAGATGCTACCAGAACTCCCTGGAAGGTTCTAGCAAGGGATCCACTATCTTGTTAGAATATTGATTCATACGATGCTTAAGATTGAAATGATCGCACGACGCTTGTGATATTATTGACTACGTAATAATGGCAGTAATAATCGAATCTTTGCGAACATAACTATATTAGGAAGACAAGTTAACGAAAAGTCATAAAACATATGTACAAATATCCAACCATGATAGCTTCATTGTATAAATCTTCCGATTCCTCATAGAGCTTATCTAAAGCACGACGCTGTGCAGCCATAATCCTGTCTATTTGTGCTACATTCGCCATATATTCTTCGCCTTTATAGCGTGTCCATTCTTTTTGGAGCAACGCTCGAACTTCTATCTCCTCCGCAGACAAATTTGGTGGGGGTCGTTTGCGTTTTCTGTAAATTACAAACCACATACTGTTTCATACTTGAAGCTATATAGAATAACTTAGATCATTAAGTACACTTGTAATAATAAGTGGGAAATATGTTAATGTTAAAATGATTTGTTGATATTATTGAGCTGTTAAATACCATTTTTACTTGATTCTTACAATTTGTAACGTATACTAAGAAACTTTACACCATATCCTTTACTTTTCAATAAGAGGGTCAAACAGGGTTTTTTTTTTCTATTAGGGACGCAGTACCCTTAAAGGGCATTTCCAAAACATCAAAAAAATTGGCATAAAAACAAAAAAAAAAGTGTGTGTGTGTGTACTTATGTACATGAGTTAGAAGTTACACTTCTTTGGCGTAATAAGATAAAAATCTTTTCAAAAATTTTATCCTTCGCCTTATTCTACGTTTGTAGAAAAACGATACTAACAATAGAAAAAAGGTATTTAATACATTTAAAATTTTAATACAAAAAAATACAAACAAAAACTACAAAGAAACATAATGTTGACTATAGTTAACTTCAGGGCGTCGGTTTTCCGTGACGGTATGCGCACGCATCGTAAAAATTTGCTCGCATCATTTTTCCCTAACGTGCCAAAAGAAGTATAACTTCAAAAAATATCGACTACAATTTCCGAAACTTGACAAAAAAAAAACGTGACAAATAGTCCTAGGATCATCAAGTATGTACAATATTTATCAACGCTCTAAGGTCTAATCTGCTTGTACTGAATGTCAGTACATTACTTTGTCCCCTGCTATTACTAAACATTATCAAGCCAGATCAAAACATTGATGATATGAAAGGAGAGAAGAAGTCGGGGCAGTTATGAGAACTGCCAACAGAAATGTAAACTCAAAACAATCGAGATGTGTTCTTTTTTGAATTGTTAAGTCCATCATAACTAATTGCTTAATTTTCATAATTTTTAAATTGTAATTTTGAACATTTCTCTGGTTTTTACATTTATTGGCACTCCGAGATTATATACATTCTTATACAGTTTATTAATGAACCAAATATATGACGGACTGCATAAGCTCAATACATACATCAATATTACACGCACACAGGCCATTATACTACTCGTCGCTAGTCTGGCTCAAGCTTAGTACGTCAAGAGCATGTCGAGGTTATTGGTGATGTGAACCCATAACCTTGTTCCTTACCAAAACCACTCAACCCAGGTAAAGTTTTCAATTTAAACTTTAATAACATAAAACTTTATTACACAACTACCTATTACTAAGTTTTAGTGAAAATAGCTTTACTGTTTAATAGAGGTTAATAGGCAAAAGCGTGATAATTTATAGATTCAATAATACTCAAGTCTTCTCTGTACCAGTAAAAGTTTTATGCAAATTGATTTTACCATTTCAGAGACTAAACTGAACAAATGACAAACACTTCAATAGTGCTTACGTCCACTACAGTTTTTCTTAACAATATTACACGACAGTCATTGTTGTTTACCAGTCCACTTAGCTAAATTAAGGAATTAGAGACCATTCTATACGCGACTCTGGATTGGACGAAGGTCACATAGATCACTTGTTCTTCATTTGCCCTAACTTACGTTTTTCCCTCTAAGATATCCTCCGCCAGTTCATCACCCACTTTCATGAATACTCTCCTTCCTCCTCATTTCCCTTATATCAATCTTATAAGTAGAGTCATCTTGTGTAATAAAATCATACTCTGATTATAATATACAGCGCGAATGGTGAGTCGCCAGCAATATTTTTAAAGGATAATCATTAGTCAATTCCCATTCTAAATCAACTAAAAAAATAGGTCCTCAATATTTGTACCTAATTATCTAGAGAAAACAAAAGTGATATACACTCAACATTTGGTGATTTGCGCAAAAACGAACTGGTCTTCCTTATTATCAATAAGGAAAGCACCACCACCAAGTGTCACCACCTCAACCCCCAACCCGCTTCCCTTTGTTCGACCGCGCGGCATTCCCACGATAAGCAGTTATGTAATGAGTAACCTTAAAAAGCACCCCTTTAATGTTGTTAATTGCACCTACATGTGATTTTTTTTAAACCATAATTTCCACATTTTTAAAAGTTTTAGAACAAACTTTAACTAAGGCTTTCTTTGTTATTTACTAGTATTTGTTTTGATATTATTATTTTATATGTGATCACGAACTACCAAAGTATTGAAGGGTGTTAACTTTAAACAGTCACCTGGTATATCTACCATTCACAATTTTTCTTTTCAATAAGTACATATGATACTTGGATTACTACAATTACAACGTGATACTAGGAGAATTGTGGATAAGGACCAAAGGCGCAGAATTAGAAAAACAAAGAATTTCATAACAATAATATTTACCCTAATTGATCTAGCAGGTCCAAAGGAACTTCGAGTTCATCTATAGGTTTTAATTGCCTGGCATTTTTCTCCAACCTTCTGATTTGTTTCTCAAGTTTTTTACGCCGTCTTTCCTCACGAGCTTTAATGATCGCAGGATCCATCTTTTTCTTTTTCTTCATGGGTTCTGCCCTGATAGTTAAAAAATACTTTTAATTCAAATAAAATTGATCAATAGTGAATATTAATTGTTATCATTTTAAACCTAATAGTTAAATATTACAAATCTAATAAAAGAAAAAAAAATCCGATGTAAACAACACTAACAAAAATGCACTAAAACATCTTTAAATATAGTTAGGTAGGTTACCTAGTCTTGGATTCTTATAAGCCTTCCATTATCTCATTCACTACACATTCCTATTCAATTTAAAGGAGTTATATGAAGTGTCTTCAAGATCCAAGGCTCAACGATAATTAAACTAAAATCAACTAAAATCGTCATTGAAAATATTGCCTAATTAAAAAAAAAAAAGAATTTTTCAAATCTTTATAAATAAAATTCTGAGGTAGCAAACATTAAAAAAAATGGAATTGAAAACCTCATCTGTTTGAAATTTGTTAAAAATTGATGTTTATATATATAACAATTATAAACTCCAACACCATTTTATCTAACATCATTAAGATTGGCACACCCAAGATGTATTCTTTGATTTTTTTATTCTATCACTTTCAATACAAATTACCACTACATTGATGTCTGTAGATGTCTGACAATGTGCACATATCACACGAAAACTATGAGATAGATTTTGAAAAGAAAAAATAGTTTAATTCTCAGACATTTGGACCCCGCATGAAGAAATATCAGCATACCTTCATTTCATATATTTGAGATAGAAACTTTTTTTTTATCTGACGGAGTTCAGCTACCTCTTTTTTTAAGTTGCAACAAATTGGGGCAAACAATGTAGAACACATATGGAGGGGAGGAGAATGAAACGGAATAACATTATTTGTAAAGATATATTGTAAACAGAGCATATATTGCTTTATTCCTATATAGATACATTGTTAAGATAATAAACAATACAGTGCTTAACAGTGATCAGTGGTAATACAAACAGTCCGGCAGACAAACAGAGAGACATTCCTAAAAAATGGAGAAAGTACAATCATATTACATTTACATTCATGTTATATGTATAGATTTGAATATATATATTTGTGTGTGTTAGAAATAAATATGGCATCTTTATTTTTTTTTCTTATAATATGCAAAGTTTGTAAAATAGCTTTAATTACCAAAGTTGGTCTGTGATTCTTATTTGCAAAGCAGCTGTTGTGGATATATTTCTCATGTTTTTAAATGTATGTCCTGTTGAGCATACTGCTAATCTGGAAATTAAATCATAATACAGGTATACCAATTTGTATAATCTATTCTGTTCAGTCCTCCATTCAGTGAACAAGAAGTCAACTAGGGTATTAATTTCAAATGGCAATTTAAGGTGACAAGGTTATTTCTATAAAACGACTCACCATTCAGGCAGTGTATCAATTAGATTGTGGAATACATCCTAAGTTACTTTTGAATGTATGTGTATACAGTATACAGAGTACATTTCACTGCCAGGGTAATAATTTTTGCATCTAGGAGTTTATGACAGAATTTTGGAATATCAGATAGTGGTTTTCATATTTTATTCATAATCTTATGTTATTTTGGTTCTATATTTTCTAACATCGGTGGTGTTTTATGTAATATAGTTTTGTTATTGTGCACAAATGAAGTGATAAGCAAATAATACCACGGGACATGGATTCTAACTTGCAACAAAAACTACCTGGAAAGTTCCAACAAGACAACCACCGTCTTGTTAATTCATTGACCTCAATAGATGTGTAATATCATTACCTGCTCGACAATAGCATCTACTAGTAGATTGGTTGCCAAAAGTAAAATAAATGATTAACTGTTGTATCTAAAAATATGAAATGCTGAAAGGAAGGGATGTACAATAAAATTTTATCTAATTCAAAAAAAAATATTGATCTAAGGATAATTCAATTACAATCCGATAAAAAAATCCAATATAGTATATAGATGGTCAATCAAAAATTATTATATTAATTGGTAATTTAAAATTAAGAAAAATGCAAGACCATTTATTTTTTAGTAAAGTTCAATTTATTTATTATGAACTAAGTCCTGTAATGACTTTATATAATATAAATATTTCAAAAAAAGTATATGTAGTCTCAATAAAAAGGGAAAGATAGAATCCATAACGTTCCAATAAATCAATTAGAATTTATTTATTATTTTAGAATAAGTTCTATTATGTTCCAGATTTTCTTACGATAACAAGATAGGTTAGATGTTATAGTGTATAAAATTCCATACCGTGAAAATGATCGCAATAACGACAAATTTAACATATTGAAATCACTGGCACCATAGATTACTCGAAAAACAACTACCACACAATAATATTTTGCAAACTTAAAACAATCGCTATATCAGATTCGGTTTTGCTGTTTTGATCACAGAGTACCTTATATAAAGTTTTGATCGCTCTTGTTTCCAATAGTATAAAGTACTTACTACTCTGTGGCTCTTGTCAAAAAGCAGATAATAGAAAAGTGTGACCATACTGAAAATTTTGCAAACTGCAGATACAACAAAAACCTCCTAAAATATTTAACATTATATTTAATTCTTAATTTAGATATTAAAAATGTAATTCATTATGTAGCGACACACATACCTACATCAAGTCTTGTATGTGTGTACAACAACAATTCAAATGAAAGAGTAAAAGTGGCAATACAAAACTCTAAGATTTACATTAAGAGCGTTACTAGACTGGCAGATTTGTAATAGTGGCAGATTTTTGTTTGATATCACCCTAGACCCGCTAGGTATGCCACGCTTTCCTGCCCAGATTAGGCCCTCCTCGGCAGCAGCTCAAACCTAGGTCCGTTCGCTCGGCGTGGAGCCCTTGAGTGCGCTGCTCGCGCGATAGTGACACAAAATAACATCACTTACTAAATTACATCATTGCAACAACATTACACATATGTGTGCTTAGTGCACATATATGTCCCAACAACTCACATAATATGTATGAATAGTTAGCTTGTGTCAGCTCAGATAGGTCGCGAATTGCACGTATCAGGCAACAGCCCAAGCCCAGGTGTGTCGTGCACCCGTGAGTTAGTTGTCAAATAAAGTCGGCTGAGTGCCCTAAGCGCTCGCCTTAGTAGTCCGGTAAAGCTGTTAAGACCTTGCTAGGTCAATAGCGTAGTCAGTTCGAGAAAAAAAACACACTTTTTCTTCTGTGAAGAAGACAGTATCAAAATTAAATAAACAACTTTCAAATTAACCTGTTCAAATTAGACATTGACCCTTGCATAAATTCCCAACAAGCGACAAATTTACACGAACGAAACGAATACCACTCTAATGAAATCCCGATAAGCAGACATTAAATGACATTAAACTATCTCTTTCCATAAAAAATGTCGAGGTAGTTAGAATTGCCGACAAGAATGAGCACTCGAAGCAATGGTAAAACAGTCTTATCTATATTATTAGATACTATAATAAAATTGTAACAAGACCAAATTAGTACATTAAATATTTTTTGAAAATTTTAATTGGCGTAGACTTTGCTATCGATACAGAAGCCAAAAATAATATATTTACAATTTTTGTTTGTCTGTCTGTCCCTGTGAACACGTATCACTCTGAAAGTACTGAACCAATTTTGATAAGTCTTGATACAGTGAAATAATATTACGAGATTACATGTAAGATACTTTTTGTCCCATAAGGCACAAGGTGTTCTCCAGGATAACGGATTACAGTCTAGAATTAGAACCTATATTACGCTCGAAGTACTGAACCAATTTTGACGAAACTTAACACAGTGATAACTAATATTACAAGGCTAAATCCAAAATACTTTTTGACTCTTAAAACGCAAAGAGTTCTCCAGGATAACGGACGAAAGACAAAAAATTTTAGTTAATGAGATTCTTAATGGATTTTGGTATACTTTCTTTGTGCTGTATATAATAGACAGATTAGTTAAAAATGTAAGCTATATCTCATATCCTTATCCTACTTAAAAAAAAAAAAAAAAAAAACAATTAACAAAAAAAATCGTTCGGTTCCGAACCGTCGCCTCGTCGCGTGGCATATGCATGCCAAAATGTCAACTACACCAACTACATAGGTGTTGTATATCTATCTATAAGTAAATAGTGGCCGCGCCACCTTTAAAACGTCACACATGTAACGAATAAAGTCAGCGAGTTTCCAACTTGCTTTGTGTATCATTTCGCGTTCCGAACTAACAATAGGAAACGTCGACAAAGTTGTTAAACGAAACTGTACCTAATATTTAATAGGTTTTAGGCTTATTATATAAAATAATTCTCAGATACCAACTTAGTATAAATTTGTGACCCTGGATAGTTTGGATTCACAATTGGAAACTGTTATAAATAATATCTATTACAGACAGACAGATTAGCTAAACACTTAAGCTATATTTCTTATTTTTATCTTTTTCTCTCCAGAGAATCCCTGGTACCACCGATCCAAATTTTGAATTTTTTTTCAATGTTAGTAAGGTACATTATCCCTCATTGTTATAGATACACCGGCCGACATCATTTTCCTTGTTCAAGTTCTGATTATTTTTTTCCACTAATTTGGTAGTGCTGATCACGAAATTATACCTCATTTTATCGTATCACATTAGGTTTTTAAAAAAGTTAAGACATTGGCTATTTTAAATTTTTTGATGAAAATAAATTAAATTATAGATTTTGGCGCTCTTTTCTAGAATCGTGCGACCTCTCGTGAGGAAATATATTAGTTGCAACAACGACACACCCATTCGAAACAGGTCACATGCAAATAAACCTCTACAGTTAGTTTGTTTATAAACTTTGTACTGAAATTAGTGTGTTTACTTAAAAAAAAATCTTACATGTTACTTTCAGTGTTCAATAAATTTTGTAGTTTGTAGTATTTGTGTTGAACAATTACGACAGTGGACATGCCGCAAAAGACAATCTTTACCTTTCGGTAAACCTATGATATGGAGAGAGCAGACAAATCATATTCATGATTGTTATTTTTGCTGTACAAATGTGAAAGGTTTCAATGCTAAAAATAAAAATAAAATAGTCTACGCAAATGTATCTTCAGTTACACGGCCGATTCCACATGGTCCAGACATACCAGTGCCCCTTCCAAGCTCAATATCTGATCTTAGTTCAACATCATCAGAACAAAATTTACAACGTCAAGAGTCGCCGGAAGTTTATGAACCAATTTTAAATCAACCACAGAAATTTACTGAAGGTGGATTGAATGATTTAGTTAGAGATCTTTTCAAGGAAATAATAAACATCCCGACTATAAAAATAAGGTTGCAAACTTACTGGATAAGTATCAAAAATTGGGGTTATATGAGCATAAAACTCCACTTTCTAGATTCACATGTGGACTTTTTTCCTGGATTACACCCAGACGTAATTTTTTCGCTAAACGTAAAAGATGTCACTCTAAATAGTCCTGTAGCATTGTTTACACTCAATGTTTTCTTTGTAAATTTTCAAATATATGTTTTTGTAATATGATTATTGATTTTTTCTTTAAATTTTGAAAAAAATGCTTTTTCCTTCTTTTAAAAAAAATCTGATGTGATAGGGCAAATATGTAGGTGTTGTTGTGTTTAAAATAGTATATATTGGTGATATTTGTGGCTCAAATACAAGCAACTTTCAAAAAATTTTCATTTGTCGGTCGGTGTTATGTTTATCTTGGCAAATATATATTTTGAATATTTCATCACAATGAATGTAATTGAAATCAGCAAAAAATCATTTATCGCCAATACTGGGAAGACATTTATCGATAATATTAGGTTAGTTTTTCTTTTAGATATACCCGGTAGGTGTTGCTGCGAACAAGTTTTAGGCTTATTTTTAAAGATTTCTCACATACCAACTGGGTATATATTCGAGTGAGCCCCTGTATAGTTCGGATTTACAATTGAAAACGGTAGATGTCACTGACATCGGGTTTTAGGTTTATTAAGATTCTTCGCGTTTAAAAATATAATTGAAACAGGTAATAACTGATTTGGTGCACACGAAGTTGCATGGGTCAGCTAGTATTTTTTCCAGTTTGAATTATTTAGATTTCATAATTTTCAAAATTGAAACTATTTAAACATTAGTTTGGCTTCCACATATATTGGCACTCCGAGCAATAATTACAGACATTTTTATACAGTAATTAACTACTCAAATATATGATGAGCTGCAGAAGGTCAATGCAAATATTAATATTACATGAATACAGGTTTTTACATTATGCCTCGCTAATTTGACGCAAATACAGTACGTCACGAGCATAACGGTGACGTTTCATTAGCATATCGAGATCACTGGTGACGCAAACCCATAAATTATTCTCTCACATAAAACGCTAATTGAGTTTTTGGCGGGATCTCAGTCTGTCATGTAGTGGATTTTATATTTTATTCATAATCTTGTGTTATTAGACTCTATATTTTGTAAAATTGATGGTGTTTTGCGTAATATAGTTAGTTTATTGTGCATTGGTGTTTTGGGTAATATAGTTAGTTTATTGTGCATAAGTGAAGTGAATGGAAAATAATACCACGGAGCATGAAATTCTGAGATGCCACAAAAACTCCCTGGAAGGTTCTAAGAAGGGATCCACCATCTTGTTAGAATATTGACTGACCCGACGCTTATTATTGAAGTGATTGCACGATGCTTGTAATATTATTGACTACGTGAAAATGGCGGTAATAATCTAAATGATTGATTGCCAAAAATAAAGATAAAAAAAACGCTAAATGCGAAAGAAGTTTTAACTTCATTAATAATTAGCACGTCCTGTCCCCAGTTATGTTATGTTAGAAAATAGGAGCGTGAACCTTAGAGCCGTTGGATACTTGCCCTGGGCTAGAAGTTCACGTACGTCGCCCTGTCAAAATTTCTGCACGGGCCCGTGTGATTTAGGAGCATTGTGCCGATGCGCCTCCCACGATTGTCGAGGGGGGCAGCTATGGCCCTCCCCTGAGGGATCTATAATTTTGACCCCTCGATCACGACGAGGCCTCTGAGAAAGGGCCGATACCTGCCGCGAGATGACACAGTGTGAGGCGTCAGCTTCTGTCTCCCGGCCAATCGGTGTCAGAAGGTACCATGGAGTTTTAGTCCGTGCAAGTCTAACATACCCCAACAATAACTGCCCGTCTAGGGTGGGAATCCGTAGGGATTTCCCCATGTAAAAAATTAAATTAGGGCTACAAGCTGCGAACTGTGTATCCTATGAACTTATGAAGAATTAGCTTTTCATTATGGCTGGTTTCACGATATCATAAAAGTTACAAATGCTACAAACTCCTTCTTTAGTTGTTCGGGAACAATATGTGTGACTACCGGTTTGGCGACTGTCTTTGCGTGCGAGCCTCCCAAGCAGACAAAATCCAGATCCTCCAATAGCATTTTTAAATGTGGTCACCAACACCTATCTTTTTTGTTAATTTAAGTAAAATCTTCTTTATATCTCACTAACTGCCAGCCTCGGCTTCGCATAGGTGTACTAAGAAAGGAAATCAAACCAAATCTTCCATTATATGAATGACCAAGTAATTAAATATATTGTCAATTGAGTAACTGAGATTGAATCTGTCAATTCTTTCTATATTTTTGAAGATCTCCTTACTCGTTCCTGACTCACTTACTCACTTTATACCTATATATTTTTAACACAATTTTTCGCTTGTTAGTACGATTGCCCAAACTTTCTCTTTCATACAAACCGAGTCCTGTTAATTACCAGCATAACAATATGAGAATTAGCCCGTTAGGTGCAGCCAACTTCGCGTTTACTACATTAGACGACCAGTTTTTAATTATATTCCTATAGGTATATTGTTAGGGAAAATAATGCTATAAGCATTTCCATTCTGTGTATATGTTCAAACGTGCCTGTTACTGTCATTGTTGTGTTTTATTGTTAGAAAGGGTATTTGATTATGTATCGAATCGTATAAACTTACAATATCGCAATATAAATTATAATGTTTATTAAAAAGTTCGTACGCCTTTCTTAGCAATAGTCCGTACTTTTCCTGTGAGTTGCACTTGTTAAGTTAGGAACAGCGCGGCGGTATTAAACAACACGTTAAATGCATGCATGCAATAATAAATAGCAACAATAATACTAGAAAATCTTTAACCAATAAATACATAATAAGGTATATATATATAGTTTTATATGCCACTAGTTTTTGCCCGCATTTTCACTCGCCTCACTGTAAAATTGCTTTATGCCTTGGGAAAACTACATTTTTACTAAATAAAAGATGATCGATTCCCTTTATCCTTTTCTGTACTCCTGAGTATGGTGATTAAACTCATTTTCACATCTAGAATATTAGTTAAGATAGAATTTAACCACAATCGACTTAATGTTAAATTGCAACATGGTATAAGATGATGTACGCGTTAAAACTAGACCAACACTGGCTACCAAGTACAGTGTCCGGAAAACAACTGCAGATGCTAGGCGACAAATTTTTAATTTTAGGATAGTAGCTAGCCAAACGGGCTTAGAACAATCCCTACCACCATGTTATGATTCCATCACTATGGTTTCTTCCACCAAAAACTCTGACTTATTGGCAAGACTTACAGCCTGCATCCTATGTAATGAAAAACTTACTTCAACTAACCTCAGGACGGTGATCCTTTTATATTTTATATAACAATGTGTTGCGATAATTAACATTTAAATCCGTAAAATAAAAAATGTGCTCGCCGCGTTAAAAAATGTAAAAAATGTATTCGGATGCCAAAAACATGCCTGCTATGCGGTCTGCAGTGACAAACACTTATGTTTGTCACAAATGACCTTTATGGCAGACTATTTCTTTATCGTTGATAATATTATAAATTCGAATACGTGTTTCTTTGTAACGCTTTCACGCAGTAACTACTCAACCGATAATCATGAGATTTTGCATACACATTCTCAAGGTTATAGGCAAGGGCATTACTTTCATCCAGAAAAAGTGCTCTTCTCGGGAGAAGGTTCAAATCTATATTAAAGCAAGAAAAGCTATTATAATGTATATACATATTGTGTAAGCAGAACTACCTCGTAGGTCGTCCCTGGATAGAGCCCTCGAGTTGTTACTATCGCGATACAGTGACTCACCTACATCATATGTGCACAGATGAGATCACCCCAACACGTGCACACAAACACAAATGATAGAAGGGTTTTATTTTTTTTTCTTATTCGAACTGAATCGAGTAGTTTAGTTCGTTTCATTTCCAAAATACATGTAAGCGTTTGCGTATCATACAATTTCAATTGTATGATTCACAAACGAATATATGTATGAATAGCTTAGAATAGTTTAGATACGTAGGTCAGATCCGGGATATTGGTAACAGGCCAAGCCGAGGTGTGCCGTGCCCATCTAGCTAGTTGCCTGAATAAAATCGGCTGAGTGCCTTAAGCGGTCGCCCTAGCAGTCCGGTGAAACGAAAATCATCTCTTAAGAGGGTAAAAGGGCGGAGCAAATTAGTATAAAAGTTATCTGATTTTCCAAGTTATTACAATAATATATAATAATGATAAATATATCAAGATCAAAATAATATAATTATTGCCGATATCCCTTTTTGTGAATTCAATCCCTAAGAGGGTAAAAGTGGGGAGCAAATTTAGTAGGTGTAAAAGTTTTTCGTATTTACCTACATTATTTCCATAAAAATTTGTAGTTAGGTTATTAGTTCCTAATAATTATTGTTGGAAGTAAATTTATAATGTTTGTTTTGTCATATTTACACTGTTGATATGGCAGACAATAATCTAAGGATAAATCCATGTGGTCATGATGGACAAACCAAGTACCTAAATATTATTTATTTTCGAACTGACTACGCTATTGACCCGACAAGGTTTTTACTGCTTCACTGGACTACTATACGACATGTCATTTCACTACCCGTATACGTATTACAACACACTCTCCTCCATAAGATCCCCGAATTTGGCGCGAGAGGGAGAACTGTAGCCTGCAGCTCGAACTCATTAGTTATGCATAGATATATAAAACACACGAAAACAACGTTTCGTAGTTTTTCCTCATCCAAAACTGGTCCGATTTTAACAATATTTAAAGGATAAAATAAGGACTTTGGTCGCATCTGCGTGTTTTTTTTATTTAATTATTTTTTGATTAAAAGATATTCTATGGACCAGGTCTCGTTGATGCGCATGTTTGTGTGAGTGTACCGATACGAGCGTTTATAGTTAGTTTCCGTACTGTCTCTTATATGTATGTGACGTTATTGCACCCAAAACAGCAGCCCGAGCCGAGGCTTGGTTACTTTGTTGCCAAGCTGACAACTGCCTTGAGCGCTCGTTCCATCGCATTTGTTCGGGGCAGGCCCCTCAGCTTAATGGCATGTTGTTTATTTCGAAACAAAAAAGATGCCGTGGTCGAAATATTTGTAATGAACTCATTCCTTACTTAAAAATCAAACTGTTTACATGTACCTTGTAATATTAAATTTGTGAACAAACTATGTATCTAAATATGTCAGATTTTATTGTGAACGATAATACATCGAGTGTAAACAAAAGTGAAGTGCTTCCAATTGATTATTTCGAGGAATACAAATTGACAGAAAGAGAACACTTAATAATTTTCAGATGGGCTGAGTATATTATTGGAATACTTATTGTGTTAAGTAACGTTTTAGTAGTAATATCTAGCGGCCTTATTCTAAAAAAAGGTATTATTCTAAGTTATTACTAAATATAATCAATTTCTAAATTTGTAATTGACAAATATCATATTATTTAACACTCTTTTTAACTTAAAGCGATATCTGTACATATAATAAAAATGAAGTGTCTATCTATCTGTGTAATATCGAATTAACAAATTTTTAATGATTAAATATGAAAGTATACTCGCTACTATAATAATGCAATTTTTAAATGTTAATCGGTTTGTTTGTCTACTCAGGGTAATTTCCAATATAGCTGAATCCATTTTTTCACTGAAATTTCTGCGGGTGGCATAGGCTATATTATTATAGACTAGCTGTTACCCGGGGCTTTATCCGCAATGGTTTCTCAAAAACTGTCATCCGATTTTCACTAACAGATAGAAGACCTTATTAGAAGTAATTTAAGCTATTTTATTATAGACTAGCTGTTACCCACGGCTTTGTCCACAATGGTATCTCAAAAGGTTGAATCGATTTTCACAGGACTTTCACTGGCTGATCTTATAGGAAGTCATTCAGGCTATACTATTTAAGAGTAGCTTTTACCTGTGATTTCGTCCACATGAAATTTAGGAAAAACATGTTGCAGTAATGTAAACATGTGCGT
>JACEII010000049.1:1592550-1623458 GCA_014332785.1 Antheraea mylitta | reverse complement strand
AAAAAAAAAGATCAAAACTACATAACGCATCTTCATGCCATTTTCACTAATATATAAAATGACTCTTGAGCAAGAGTTAGGTATAGTTTGTCTTATTGTCGGGGCGGGCAACATCTGCTGAACCCGCTAGCTTAAAATAAAACGGCTAATTAGTTAGTTATTTGTCCGTAAAATTCCCGTTCAAATATTACTTGTAATCCGGTGAAGCTGTTAAGCTGAAGCTGCTAGGTCAATAGCGTAATCATTTCTAAGAAAAAAAAACGTTTAAATAGGTCCAGCTGTTTTGGAGATTACTCGGAACAAACAAACAAACAGACATATCGACAGAATAAAAAAAAATGTTGATATTTTTAGCACCACAGATATATTGTTAACTATTAACCTAAAAGTAACAATGCTAAGCAAATAACAGGTTCCGCCAACCTCGCAGGCGGCGGCTACGACTTACGCACGAAACAGCTGCAAACGAAATGTCACGGATACCACCGAAAAATGATCGGTCGGACTAGTCGGCCTTTTTACCACCGACTAATCGACTAGTCGGCCAAAGTAATAATTAGCACATCTCTAATAACAATATGAAAATATATAAGAACTGCTCGTTTAAAGGTATTAGATTAGATAGATACTAGTTACAATAGTGCAAGGTTATTGTATATATATATTAAAAAACAAGGACGTCTTCAATCAGGATTTATAAAATGGAAATATCATCGGTAAACACACAAAACAACTATAAGAGGGCATTCTCGAGATGCTGTGCTCGAAATATTTGTCATCAACTCATTCCCTGCATAGAAATTGCACTGTTTACATGTATCTTGTGATATTGAATTTGTGAACTATGTATCTAGATATGTCACATTTTATTGTAAACATTACATCGAGTGTGAACCAAGATGAAGTGCATGCAATTGATTATTACGAGGAGTACAAAGTAGCGGAGAAGGATCGTTTCGCAACTTACGAATGGGTTGAGTATTCTGTTGGGATACTTGTTGTATTAAGCAACATCCTAGTCGTAATATCTAGCGGCCTCATCCTAAAAAAAGGTATTATTTTAATTTATTACTAAATATTATCAATTTTTAAACAATTTTTTTTTTCGATATGACTACGCTATTGACCCAGCAACGTCTTAACAGCTTCACCGGACTACTAAGGCGAGCGATTAAGGCACTCAGCCGATTTTATTTTGGCAACCAGCTCAAGGGTGCACGGCACACCTCGGCTTGGCTGTTGCCTGCTGCATGCAAAATCGCGACCTATCTTAGCTAACCTAGCTAACTATACATATATGTATGAGTTGTTGAAACGTATATGTGTACCAAGCATACACGCCTCAGCAACTCCTCCATATATTTACTATCGGAAAATTGAGAGTTTTTCAGTTCGACGAGGGAAATAAGTAAACCCTTCCACTTTCATGTGTAAGCGTGTAGGCGTGCACGTGTGTGGGGGTGATCATGTAAATCCGTGTCTGTACCTTTTCGTTTTTTGAGAAAAAAACTATGCAGGTGTCTAGAAATAAATAATAGAATACAGTTCAATCATTTTTAGAAATGTCTCTCTGTTTGTATGACCACGTATCACTGCTAAAGCACTGAGTTCACAGTAAAACTTCAGCAAGAAAATCATAAAGCATATCCTCAGGCGCAACTAATTTTTTTTTCCTTAATATCGATCCACTCTATCAAAAGTTATTGTAATTTTAATGACTACACAGCATAAGTACGAAAGAAAAGTAGATAAATAAATGGGCTTAATACAGTCAGATGACTTTATTAAAAATTGCTTTTTTCATAGGTTCCACGCGGACGAAGTCGCGGCCACAGCTAGTTAACTTATATGATGATTCGAAACTTGATAAAATATTCTCATTAATAAACCCCATTAATAATTCTGGGTGTACCTGTATTTATATGCAATTTTATTAAGGACTAACTGTGCCCCCAACTTCGTCCGCGTGGAATTTTATGTAAAAAACAGTGATTAATAGTCATCTGACTGTACTGAGTCTATTACTAATAAACTTATCTACTTTTTTCTCGTACTTACGCCGTGTCCTCATTAAAATTACAATAACTTTTGATAGATTGAACCGATTTCAGTGAATAAAAAACTAAGTTATTTTGGAAGATATGCTTTCCTTGATGTGGTTTTATTGCGAACAGCGTTAGCAGTGATACATGGTCATACAAACAGACAAAAAGACATACAAAAACAACTAATACGTTCGATTTACCTTCTTATTATATGTATAGACTAGCAGTCGCTTTTTTTTTCTCGAACTGACTACGCTATTAGCCTTGTTTAGGGCCTTCACAGCTTTACCAGACTATGACTAACAGTCGTTCACACGTTTATATATTTAGTACCTGGGCGACCTGACCTAGCTCAGTTCTTTAAAAAACATTTTTATATTAGGATAAACTGTTAGGTTTGCCTCACAAAATTACCATTTTTTCACATAAAAAATATTAAAAAAGATATTTTTCTTATAATTATAATGATAATTATTTATTTAATCAAAATAAATTGTTAAGTTTGCCTTACAAAATTATCATTTTTACTAAAAAAAAAAAATTGATACACTCGGATTCGAACTAGGGTTACCCGGATTTTTAAAGCAACCAATTTCTATCTGAGCTATTTTTGTTTTGACAGCGGCGGCTAAATTTACCTTCTTATTTTAGTTATATTTTTTCATTGCCTGAAATCTCAGTTAAAAAGTTTTCTATGCATAAAATCTTGCTAGATCGATTTATCGTCCCCGAAACTACCTACATACTAAGTTTCAAGGAAATAGATGACGTCCTTTCCTTGATTCTGAATATATACAAATACAAAAACATACAAGAATTGCTATGATATTAGATAGATAGATAGATAGATAGATTTATCTTGAAGACACTAAGAAACAGGTTTTGTTACGTTGCAAATGAATTGACAAATAACAATTTTCATAGATTTAGTACAAAAATGACGTATACTTACATGACCCTAAAGGTTGAATTCAGTGTTCACCTAAAGTATAATAGGGACCCGCATAGAAATTTTCACGATCCTAGACCAACTTGGACTGTACATGTAGTTAGTAATTAATACTATATTACATAAACAATATGCAGCATTAATGATATAACAAATATATATTATATATTGTGAGTTTAGTTGCACATGCGATAAGCTTGATAACATAAAATTCCTAAACAAAACTGGATATTTCGAGTAGTATTAGGAATATCTGTGTGCAATTGCAAATAGATAATAGTCACTGAAATACTCGGTCATCAACAATCAACACCAAACTGAACTACAATCTTTTCCTTATAAGCTAATAAGCACTATATAGATATTACTGAGGACCAAATTATAATAGGTCTTATGTATGACCGTGTCAGCATTTAGGTGCTCTTCAAACCGGAATACAACAGCCCGAACTCTACTGTTTTGGAGCAAAAAAAGCAACGATCGTACATTGAATGTCAAGCCAAATACTGGTTTTATAGATGAAAACAAACGATTTTTATTTGATTTTAAATATGTAATACATTTAAGAGGAAAAAACAAATTAGCCATATTATGTTACTAGCTGACCCGTGCAACTTCGTCTGCACCGAATTGATTATCACTGATTTCAATTGTATGTTTAAACGCGAAAAAAATTAATAAAACCGATACCCGATTGGAGCCACAACTACCGTTTCCAATTGTGAATCCAAACTATACACGGACTCACTCAAACATATAACCAAATTATATGTGACTTTTTTTTTAAATAAGCCTAGAACCCGTTCTTAGCAACATCTAACAGGTTCAATTAAGGTAAAAACTAACCTACATAAAGGTAAATAAAGATCTCTACGACTTTATCATAACTATCTTCAAGTTGTATTAAAACCTTTTTATGCTCCATTGTATTGAAGAAATATATATAAACACCGTGTCGAAGCGTCAAACATCGCGTCGAAGCGTCAACTGTCACTTGTTTGTAACTATTGTCTAAGAGTTAGAAACTGTTTCGATAACGAATTTATATATATTTCCAATATATTTTTGTAAGTAATCTGAGTAAGTAAACCCCCACTCACGACACCTTTATCGACTATACGACCCTTATCTATATTGGTTATTCTACGTTGTTACACTGAATATTTGGAATTAAATTTATAACGTGTATTTGTCACACTTGGTATTAGCGAAAATGCCTACTAGGTAGAGGCTATACCGGAAAGAATCAATGAAGCCAGTGTTATATCTCTTTATATTCATCCGAACAACGTGCGGGCGTTGCGTTTATTTATGCATATCGTACCTTTATAGACAGAAATATTGATTTTTAAATAATTTTAGAATGTTTTTTTTTTCACTTTACTTTAAAACATTATTAAAATGGAATTATTATTAAAATATATTTTGTTATTGACAATAATGTGCTTCATACTATTTTTTTGGAAATAAAAATAAAAGTTATTTCAAACCATGTTGGAACAGCAGTAATTTTATTAGTATTATATTTAGATATAAATAAGTACAAATTTCATCTTCGAGACTAAATCAGTTATTTACTCAATATTTAGACCGATTTATTGCTATAAAAATAATATGTGAATAGAATGACTTAGCTATAGCTATAGCTTAGTACAGTACTGGCTGCACGATAACACTAGATTAGACCCCCCCCCCCCCCTTGGCAGCGGTTCAAGCCTAGGTCCGTTCCCTCGGTGTGGAGCCATTGAATACGCTGTTCACGCGATACAGTGACACAAAATCTTGCATCACTGCTACAACATCAAACATCACCTATACACACGTGCACACCTACACGCTTACAGTTCGGAAAAATAAGGGTGAAATTCTTTGTCGTTTACACACAGTTTTTCTTTTTCAGAAAAAATGTGTGTAAACGTGTAAACGACAAAGAATTCCACCCTTATTTTTCCCTATCCTATATAGTTTAGAATATTTTTTCCGACACAAAATACATATAGGAGTTGTTGAGGTATGCATGCTTGGTATAAATGCATGATTCAATAACTCATATACGTATATCTAGATAGCTTAGCTTAGGTTAGCTCAGATACATCGCGATTTTTGCACAAAACAGGCGACAGCTCAAGCCGAGGTGTGCCGTGCACCCATGAGTTAGTCGCCCAAACATCCCAAATCGGCTGAGTGCCTTTAGCGCTCGCCTCAATAGTTCGGTGAAGCTGTAAAAACCTTTCCAGGTCCACAGCGTTTACATTTCAAAAAAAAAATGGCTCACGTCAAAAATAGCGATAATTGTAGCAACGTATGTTATCGACGCATATATTTAAGATGGCGTCAGTCCTAAATCATACGTTTACGTTTATCGTTGTTCATTGTATATTGTGAAATCGTAATATCAATAATGTTTAATTAAATGAAATTTGTTCTTTGTTATGGAAAAAAATAAATGGTTTGAAATTAATTATTTTTATTTATAAAATATATCAGTGGGCATATGATTGTTTATTAAAAAAATGTGTCTGACAGTGATAAATTAATGTTTTAAATGCGTTTAAAAGTTACTGAAAAAAATGTTTCTAAACTTATTCATACATCAAAGATAATTAAATCAAAATGCGCATTAAAAATACAACGTTAACCGGCTACCAGGTGTAATAAATTCTGTCTATTGATAATTTGTGTAGGTGGTATAGTCACGTTGACACTATTACTGGTTTCATCTTGAATAGGTTGGCTCGGTTGGGCTAATACCATCTTCTCACAGAAAACCGACGTGAAATAACATTACTTGCATTGTAGTGTTTTGTTCGATCAGCGAGAGCTCTGGAGGCCTACTTCTCTTCCCCTTTCCTCCTTTCCCTTCCCTTACCCTACCCCTCCGCATATACAGGTTTGCAACGTACTTGCGACACTCCTGGTGTTGTTAGTGTCTATAGTCGATGGTGGTCACTTAACATCACGTGACCTACCTGTTCGTTTGCCTCCTTTGATGTAAAAGATATATATTAAAGAACCAGCTATTCTAAAATTCTTGTTCTTCCAACGTTGCCGGCTCTTGGACTAAGGTGTCGCAAAAAAGTCTAGTTACGTTTACTACAGATTTTTGTTTTTCGTTATCCTGGAGAACCCCTCGCGTTTTATGGGATAAAAGTATCCTGAATGCAGCCTTGTAATATCAGTTATCACTGTGTTAAGTTTCGCTAAAATTGGTTCAGTACTTTCAGAGTAATACGGGTTTAGATTCTAGAATTTAATCCTTAATCCTGGAAAACTTTTTGTGTTTTATGGGACAAAAAGTATATTTAATGTAATCTCGTGATATTAGTTATCACTATGTCAAGTTTCGTCAAGATTGGTTCAGTAATTTCAGAGTCATGCGTGTTCATAGGGACAGACAGACAGACATACAAAAATTGTAAAAAGATTATTTTTGGCTTCTATATCGATAACATACCCTGATTAAAATTTTCACAAAATATTTGATATACAGATTTCGACCTGTTACAGTTTTATTATAGTACTAGCTGTTACCCGCGGCTTCGCAGGCGTTTTTTTTTATATATTAAATAAATTTAAAATTGTGATTACACATCTAGTGTAAATTACAATAATACTATTTCAAAAATATTTGTATCACACGCACATCACCTACTGTAACAGGTAACGTGTACATTATGTATGTGAATACTAATAGTGTATCGAATGGGATGGAATTACGATCAGCCACATAACTGGAATTTTAATATATCACATATATATGATACACTATATACACTATATAAGAAAATAATGAAAATATGAAGCTATACATTATCGAACAATATTAAATAAAACAGCTAATTAGTTACTTATTTGCCCGTAAAATTCCCGTTCAAATATTACTTGTAGTCTGATGAAGCTGTTAAGCGTAGTCATTTCTAAGAAAAAAAAACATTCAAATAAGTCCAGTCGTTTCGGAGATTACCCGGAACAAATAAAAAAAACAGACATATCGACAGAGTTAAAAAAAATGTTGATATTTGTAGCATCACAGATTATATTCACCAAAAATAATTTATGTTAATATAAATTACACTCACTTTACTTTTATAATACGTAAATAAATAAAAAATCACAAATAAAAAATTGGTAACAAAACTAATGTAGAATAGAGTTTTTTAAGAGCGTTTGGCGGGATTTCAGTCTGTCATGTAGTGGATTTTATATTTTTTTCATAATATTGTGTTACATGATTTTATATCGTGTAGAAATTGGTTGCGTATTATATAATATCGTTCGTTTATTTTGCATAAGTAAAATGAATTAAAAAAAAACCACGAAGCATTAATTCTATGGTCTTGAAGATTAAGAAGATAAAAAATTACGTTATATTATGTAAAGGATTCGGCGCTTATACCTTTACATTAACTTGGACATAGAAGAAAACTAACTATATTGACAACTTCAGAATTGGCTGTATGGATTAATTCCTTCGACTGTATTATTGGACGAATATTATTACTACTAAACTTTCTGAATAACAACACAAAATAAACTTAAGAAATGATTGCGATATAAACGTAACACGTATAATTAAAAATCGAAAACAAAACTAACTTAGAATAAACTTTTTGAATAGGAATACAAAATAAACCATGAAAATATTTTTAATAGAATGTTATCGCGTTACCATGGCAACGCATAATACTGACATTAACACGCAGCGGAAGCTTCCAAAGTAGCCCGATTTTGAGACATTCTTCATTATTGCTCAGCTCGTTTTGGTTTTAACGTGATGATATGTAGCCTATAGCCATCCTCGATAAATGAGCTATCTAACACTAAAAGAAACTTTTAAATCGGTTCTGTAGTTCTTGAGATCATAGCGTTCAACCAAACAAACAAACAAACAAACTCTTCAGCTTTATATATTAAGTATAGATAGACAGATAGATTACTTGGATTCAAAAAATTTAACGCTTTTTATAGTAATTTATTCTAATAATATCTTTATCGTATACAAGCTTTTCTAGGCTTCGTCCACGTCTTAGATATGATAATAGATATACCCTTAGGAAATAATCATAAATATTAAGAGAATATCAAATGAAGTAATTTGACTCATCTCTGTGCATCCATTAAAAACGTTTCTGTCATGTATGTGATATAGTCTAAATTATATATATATATATAAATATTTGTTAAAAAGATAAACTAGATCGAACCGGTTCTTCTCGATGACTGGGTTTTTTCCGAACCAGTGGTAGTTTTTGACGTTCATAAGTGCCGTATTAGAGCCTGAATTGAATAAAGTATTTTTGTATTTTCATCGAGAATGGTTATAGGCTATATAACATCACGCTAAGACCAATAGGAGCGGAGCACAGATGAAAAATGTTTCAAAATCGGGATGTTTTTTCCTTTTGAGAACTGCTGCGTGTTAGTGTTAGTGTATCTATTACACGCGAACGAAGTCGCGGGCAGAGGCTAGTATATAATAAATAAGGTTATACATATGTTGTATTGAGGTTATAGATATATATTACAAATTATGAAACACATGTTAAATATAATATAAAATAATAACTTTTAAAAATAATCAAAATGCTTTCATTTTTAAACAAATAAACTTTATAATTATCCTACCCTTGATATATATATTCATTATGCATCCCATTCTTTTGTCGATTTACTGAAGTTTTACTTCTATCGTGTATGAATAGCACATACACCTTTTTTATATATAGATGAGTTTGAAACTTGAAAAATAGTTGATTGACAAAAAAAAATATTTTTAGCTCTATTTTTGGCAACCAATTTTTTAGTAGATTATTACTGCCATTGTAGGATAGGTAAAGATATTCAAAGTCTTGCGATTACTTTGAAATACTGACACGATGGTGGCCGTTTTGTTAGAACTTCCCTTGGAGTTTTTGTGGCATCTCAGAATTCCACTTCACTGGTCCACAATAACCAAATTATGCTATATAATAAAGCACAAGTATTTCAAAATATAGTCTAATAACATAAGTTTCTACATTCTAAGATAATATATATGTACATACATTCTAAGATCCCGCCAAAAACTCGTTTGATAATTAGTTAACAACTTTTTATTGCAACTTTTTTTTAAATCATAGGAGGCAAACGAACAGGCGGATCACCTGATATTAAGTGATCACCGCCGTCCATAGACACTAGCAACACCAGGGGTTTCGCTAGTGCGTTGCCAGCCTATGTGTTTGAAGGGAATGGGGAGGAGGAAATGGGAGGAAGTGAGCCTCGGCGCTTTCACTAACCGAACGAAACGCAACAATGTAAGCACTGTTACTTCACGTCGGTTTTCTGCGAGAAGGTGGTACCACCCCGGACGATTCCACCTTTTCTTGCACTAAATTTCGTAATAAGTTATTTTCTTGCAGGAAGGCAGCCAAGAAATACTTATCTCCTACTTGGAAATGTTTCTTTGGCAGATACGATCGTTGGCATTGCAATTATATATAGTATAAGTACAGATAAACCCCCGACTTTAAATTTAAGCTGTATATTCGAAATGGGTAAGTATAATATATAGTACTTTTAGATACTAAAGATTTTTACTTTTAGATATCAAAGGATTTATATTAAAAAAAAAAAACATAAATACAAATCTCTACACGAAAACTCACATCAACAATTTAATAATTTAAGTAACACAATTAATCATAAAACCCAGTGAAATACGAATAACAATGTATGTTGGAAAGAACTCACGTAATACAACAACAATCACGCAACAACTTTCCAGAGAGATGACAGAGCAAGAGTGTTCCTAATGACTCGACAGATTAGCCTTTTATAGCATTTAGTCAAGTGACGACCGCCCGATAACTTTTGACCAATGGCGTGTCAGGTCATTAGTAACACCCTCGATATAGTCAATAGTACGGAGAGTGCTAACAGTATAATATATCATTTCAATAAACAGACTAGTTTTGATGTGTGAATTAATTTACTAGGTATGCTTTCATGCCCTTCGATGGTATCTGTCTTTAGTGTTGGCTTGATAGCTGTTGATCGATATATCTATATCCTACATGGCTTGTACTACCAAAGATGGTTCAACACTAGAAGACTCAGGATCGGCATTCTATGTATTTGGATAATTAGTAAGTTTACAACCATTACAAATTATTCTATTGTGTACGTATATTTTTCTTAAATTCTTAAGCCATTGCAGGTATCACTTTAGCATTTATCCCCGCAACTGGATGGTCAAATACGGAATTCGTTCGTTCACGATGTTACTACGAGGTTTTATATCCTGGAGCTGTAATATTGTTGGTTTCTGCTTTATGTTTTATACCGGTCGTTGCCGTAACCATTCTATACTCATTTATTTTGGTGCAAGTATTCAAAACTATAAATAATATTAAATCAGGTGTAAAAATTGACTCAACAGATAAAACAACACAATTACGAGTTTGCCGCGGAAAGGCAAACGATAAAATTTTTGCCACATATTCCAACCAATCTCCAACTGTAAATTACAAAAATAAAATTAACAGAAGCGTAGCCCCAAATGCAAGCTATAATCATGAAGATTTAAAGACAACAAGAGAAATTGTATCGGTTAAAGCTAACAGTAGGGATGACGATTTTAATGATGGAAGTAACAAAGGACGAAACTGTGAAGAGAATGAAAAATATCAAGAGATAAATAAATCTAATATTAGTGTTTACACAATCGAATCAAATTATTCAGGTGAAAATTCGTCAACATCAGATATAACAAAAAACGCTAACGATGTAGAGTCAAATGTCAACAAACGATCTAAGAGGATTCGTAAAGTACCAAATAAATGGCGAGCGTTGTCTATTGTTATGCTTACCACTGGTAGTATTATATTCACTTGGATGCCTTTCTTCGTTGCAGCGACATTATTTGTTTTCTGTGAGGAAAAAATAACAAACAAGAAATGTATGTACATTCGAAGCTTACTCGGAGGACCATTAGCAACACTGGGTTTCTTCAATAGCATATTAAACCCTATGATATATGCGTGGTGGCATAAAGGATTTCAAAAATATTTCAGAACGTACTATCGTATTTTTTTACAAAAGATTTGCATATGTTCAAAAAGCGAGATTTGAAAAGATGACAGAAAGCTTCAGTGTATAATTCGAATTATATTTTGAGAATCCTTTGAGCAAAATAGATACTTCCTCTACTTATATAGTGAGACAGTAAATTGGATGTAATCGTTTAATTAATCAAGTAAGCCTTTTTTATATTTTAATGGCATTATAGAGAAATCCCTTCAGTAGAAATATTTGCTTCGTTTGATTTAAGCAAATATCATATTATGTCACTCTCAAATACTCCAGAGCAGTGCCAGCGTGACTACTTCTGTGCTATCCGACGAGATATTTTGTAGCATTCCTATTGGACATTTGCTCAATCGGTCAATGATTTCCAAGGTCCAGGTTAGTGGCACGGCTAGAAAAGAGCCCTTAGGTGAAGATTTCTCCATTTAGAAGATTTATACAATGGCTGCTCAATTAAGAGCACTGAAAGAAACTTCACTCTAGTTATTGTGAAGAAATGTAGAAATAATTAGAAAAACAGCGATACCTGAGACATAAAATCGTCGTCTTTTTGTTCCTGACTTCTCCTCATACACAGCCCACTAACGCTGCTCGAGGTTTTCAAACGTGTTATATTTAACTTTTAACCATTTATTATTATTTATTTTAGAGCTTAAATTGAAACTGTTTTTACTGACTTTAATATTATTATCAATAAGACTGGTTATATTATTTCTTTTCTGCCAAAAATACTCTAGTGTACTCGTCTTACGTGCATTCTAGTATTCGGAATGAAGTGTGTTGCATAGCAATGCATTATTGTAAATTAATTAATTTATGGCATTTATGTTATTATTGTGTGATAGTTTATTGTCGTCAGTCTTCCGAATATTTACAAACATAAAGATGTATGAAGAAGTATCAGACACAAGTTTTTTATCAAAGAAACTTTCTTTAAGAAAAGTGTTATTTGTAAGTATACACAATTTATTGCATAGTACCTGGGCGACCAAGCCTAGTTAAGTTCTTTAAAAAACATTTTAAATTAAACTGTTAACGAAAATAACCAAAGTTTTATGATTTGTTACCTATATTACAAAGCTATATTATAAAACGGTGTATTATTTATCTCTAGTATCTAACCCATATACACAAGTCATTGCGTCTGCACAACACTAAATCCTGTCCTCTTTTCCTTTACCGTACAGCCTAGCCTAAGCCTGAAATATTAATTTATATAAAAGCTTGATCTGTAGACATCAAATTAATATTCCACTGGTATTGCCTATACTGTCCTAGGCTGAGTATACCAATATTCTATATTTTCTGAGCTTTAATCTTCAAAATGCAATCAATTGCAATGTAATGTTCTCATTTTAGAATTATGTTAAAATTGTCATAAGAACATATCAGCAGGAAAATAAGAACACTAGTACCATGTCGACAGACGTGAGTTACAATGTTACAATAAACCTGAGACCTGTTGAGACCATACGGGTTGTATGATGATCAAGTTTTAAGGTTTTTTTATGATTTGATATGATAAATATTATAGTAGAACTTAAAATTGATTGACCGCTACCATGTTTAATGTAACAAAAACGTTTGATTTTATTTCCCGACGCGTATCTGAAAAAGTTAAATCAGAAACTAGTAATAGAAAGAGTAACGCTATCGACTAACGTTGAAGGGAAACATCGTAAGAAAACCTGAACCTGAAAGATATTCTTTTACTATAACCGTGTATGGAAAAAAATGGAGCAGTCGTGGAACGCCTGGCAAATGTGAAACATCAAAATTGTTTTGTATAAATAATATGCATAAAAGAACAGATTACGATAGGAATCAGTTATGGCATAATGAAAAGACAAAGCCAAAAAAATTACAAATTAGTTCCATAAAATAATGTCTGTATGTTTATTTATTACATAAATATTCATTTTTATTAAATATAAAATCCAGAAATTCAACGAGGCGCTGGCGCGGTTTGATTGACGGCATTTATCAAAGGGCGTTAGTTCGTCGGTGCGTGCCACGTAACACTACAACAACAAGTGGCTTACAAGATAGGGTTGCAAATGTTTTTGAGTATTTCGTTAGTACTGTAATGTTCATGTTTTGAGTCACCACGCCAACAATCAGGTTTACCCTCCGCCTATAGATGTTGAACTATGGATTCCTCGAAGTTGTTTGAAATATGCCAAAACGTTGCGGGGAGGTATGGTCATTATGCCGGCTGTGGGTCACTTACAGGCTGACGATGATAATGATTTCAAAAATTAATTCACCTAGCCTCATTATCTGCGAGTAAAAAGATAGGCGTTTTATTTTCAGAATCTACATTATCGCGAGTAAAAATCTGTGTTAAATATACATGGAATAGAATAAGCATTGATAGTTGATTGAAGAATGAGTTACTTTGCGGAAATCCATCATTGAATACTAAGGTGGATGCTACTTTGCCCTTCCGCCTGGATCTGATTGACCACTACTATAAATAAAAATTAAAAATAAATATATGTTTATTAATTAATTGATTTTCTTTTTGTTGTAGTTAGACGTAGTAGTGTTCAATCAGTTCCAGGCGAAAGTGCGAAGTAGCATCCACCTTAGGATTTAAGCATATATAGATTTGTTGTATCGAAAGAATTAATAACTATATTAAACAAAATACAACTTAGAATAGTGCAAGATTATAAATATATACTAGAAAGTAAAAGCTAATTCTATCAAGATTACGTAATTATATGTAAATGACATCGTTACATACACAAAACAACCATGTACATTCTCGAGATGCCGTGGCCGAAATATTTATCAAGTCATTCCTTACTCAGAGATCAAACTGTTAACATCTATGCCTTTAGTAATAAATTTCTAAAATAATTATGTATCTAAATATATCAGATTTTACTTCAAACATTACTTCGAGTGTGAACCAAAATGAAGTGCATCGGATTAATTATTATGAAGCATACAAAATTACGGGGCAAATATCAGTTTATAAATGTGTGTCGTGTGTTGTTGGAATACTTATAATATTAAGTAACATTCTAGTCGTAATATCCAGTGGTCTCATCTTAAAGAAAGGTATTTTTTTTTTTTTCGATTATTACTAAATATTGCATATTTCTTAATAATCTATCTACACTTTTATACTAACACTAGCCTCTGCTCGGGACTTCGTTCGCGTGGAATAGATACACTAACACTAACACGCAGCAGTTCTGAAAAGGAAAAAACATCCCGATTTTGAAACATTTTTCATCTGTGTTCCGCTCTTATTGATCTTAGCGTGATGGTATATGACTTATAACCATTCTCGATTAATGATCTATATAACACTGAAAGAATTATTCAAATCGGACCAGTAGTTCCTGAGATTACCTCCTACAGCGTCACAACATCACAACGTCACAAACTTTACCTCTTTATAATATTAGTATAGATTATAAACAGGAAAAGTTTGTGAATTTTGAGTTGATGACGTTGTAGGGGATACCGGAACTACCAGTGGCGTATTTGCACTAAGGTCCAGGAGGCCCGGGCTTAGGGCGGCCAGATATTAGGGGCGGCCAATTGTGATAAAAAATATTCACTGACACAGGGGTGGCTAGTACTTACTACACAGGGCCCAGGGCGGCCAAGAGCACTAGGAACTACTGATCCGATTCGAAAAATGATCTCAGTGTTAGAGAGCTAATTTATCGAGGAAGGTCATAGGCTATATATCATCACGCTCAGATCAATAGAATCGGAGCACTAATGAAGAATATTTCAAAATCGGGGATTATTCCTCTTGAGAGCTTTCGCTGCGTGTTGACGATTGCCCAAAGTAACTATACCATGCGGACAAAGTCACAGAGATTAGTTAAAAATAATATACATTTTCTTTTGACTTCTACTTATATGTAGATATAACATTGATCTTTAATATAAAATGCTCTTGCTTTTTTTACAATTGGCGGTAATTTTACGATTGACACTATTTTTCAATTATAATTTTGGAAATCATAGGAAAATAATTTCAAAGAATTAGTTTTATTTAAACTTTTTTTTTATGACATTGGTGGCAAACGTATATGCGGATCAGGTTTTTAAGAAAATATTTTTAGACAAGGAAAATTTTCAATAAACAATAGGTTACAAAAAACTTCAGTAATACTTATGAAAATCATGAAATGTGAGATGAAAATAATTATTACATAAAAACATAATAAAACCAATGACGCTACAAGTAAAAAATCAGTTTTTTCAAAAACGTACATGACCAGTCTTTTATATATATACGTATATATATCATATAGGAGGCAAACGAACATGCGGGTCACCTGTTGTTAAGCGATCACCGCCGTCCATAGACACTAGCAACCCCAGAGGTGTCGCAAGTGCGTTGCCAGCCTGTGTTTGGGGGAATGGAGAGAAGGGGAGAGGGGAAAGGAGAGGAGAGGGGAAGAGAGGGGAGATGGGTCTCCGGCACTCTCTCTGACCGAATGAAACGCAACAATGCAAGCACTGTTACTTCACGTAGGTTTTCTGTGAGAGGGTGGTGCGACTCCGGACGAGCCGACCCATTAATGTTGAAACCAATAATAGCTTCAGCGTGGCTCTACCACCTCCAAAAGGGCTATCCTGTCTAAAGTACTATCTATACTTAATATTATAAAGCTGTAGAGTTTGTTTGCTTGAAGGCGCTAATCTCAGGAACTCCTAGTCCGATTCTAAAAATTATATAGTGTTATGGTTTTTTTGTCAAAAGCATCGAATATCTAATTATAAAAACTATTTATGTTTTAGTTATAGTATAGTATAGAAGCAGTATTTAGCTCGACATTTGGAAATACAACCGTCACATTTTTTTTGCCCAAATGTTCGCTCTGTTGTATGCTGCTTTGAATAATAATGGCTAACACGGTCATACAAAAGTCATAGCTTTATAAAATATCTTGATATAGGTATGAAGCCTACTTATTATATACTGGCTCCTGCCCGCGACTTCGTCCGTGTGAAATAGTTATTTTGGGCTACCGCTAAACTTCGTAATTTAACTATGATTTACAAACATTCTTCATAGGTGCTCCGATGCTATTCGTTTTAGCGTGATGATATACATATTATACATAGACTATATTATGTATAGCCTTCCTCGATAAATGAGTTCTATAACACTAAAAAACTCACAAACTTTACCTCTTTATAATATTAGTACCGACTAGCTGACCCGGACAACTTCGTCTACGTGAAACTGGTTACCTTCCGGCTCCAATTATAGTTGCAAACTCGAAAAATCTTAAAAACCTACAACACGATTACAATGACTCACAACTTTTCCAATTGTGAAACCAAACAGTTGAAGGGCTCACTCAAACACATGCCTAGTTGTTTTAGTGAACGACCTAGCTGACTAGTGCAACTTCATCTGCGTGAAATTGGTTACCTTCCGGCTCTAATTATAGTTATAAACTCGAAAGATCTTACAAAACCTACGACACGATTACAGCGACTCCCAACTTTTGCCATTGTGAAACCAAACAATTCAACGGCTCACTCAAACAAATGCCTAGTCGTTTTAGTGAACGACCTAGCTGACCAGTGTAACTTCATCTGCGTGAAATTGGTTACCTTCCGGCTCCAATTATAGTTGAAAACTCGAAAAATCTTAAAAAACCTACAACGCGATTACAGCTACTCCCAATTTTTCTGATTGTGAAACCAAACAATTGAAGGGCTTACTTAAACACATGCCTAGTTGTTTTAGTGATCGACTCAGGCATACGTGGAAGAAATTTCGATGAGGCGGACGTAGCGCCCTCTGTCATTCAGAAACATCATTTATTTCACTATGTTTAAAGTATAAACGATAATTGAATCATTTCCGTACAAAAATACTAACATCGTGAATTAAAACTGGGAAGGTGGGGTTAGGAAGATAAAATTTTAGGGTTATAGGTTAATTTTGATGGTAAACAAAAGAAAATACAAAAAAAAACTGTCAAAGTAATTGAGAAAAAAATCTGAATACTTTAACCACCTAAAGATATAAATTATACTTTACGACCTATTCTCTTACCTACCAAATATACATTTAAAATTTAATAAAAATTGGTCTAGCCGTTTCTGAGAAGTTTAAACACAAACACCGTGACATGAGGTTTTTATATATTAGAATACATATGATCTTGAAAGTCGACATGACAAGAGTACCAATCTACCAAAACCGAATTGTCAATCTGTCTCTAAGCAAGAAGGTTAATACATATCTTGTATAGGAGTATAATATTAGTTTAGATAATTCTGTTACATTTTTCCTAATTAATTCTTTTATTATAGGTATGCAACCGAAAAGTACTTATCTACTACTTGGAAATATCTCTTTGGCAGATACAATTGTTGGCTTATCACTTATACTTCGTGTAACTATAGACAACCCTCTGAGTTCAAATATAAGGTGTATATTCCAAATCGGTAAATATAATACGTTTTCTTTTGTTGTTATTTATGTCATAGGAGGTAAACGAACAAGCGAGTCACCTGATGTTAAGTTATCACCGCCATCGATAGACATATATGTATATTAAACGATTATCATTTAAATAAACTACTTTTGATGTGCGAATTCATTTACCAGGTATTCTCTCATGTCCTGCGATGGTATCTACCTTCAGCGTCGGCTTGATAGCTATTGACCGATATATCTATATCCTACATGGCTTGTACTACCAAAGATGGTTCAACACTAGAAGAGTCAGAATCGGCATTCTATGCATTTGGATTATTAGTAAGTTCACAAACATTCCAAATTATTCTATTGTCTACATTTTTTATTCATAAACTCTAATACAATTTCAGGTTTCGCTTTAAGCTTTTTACCTGGAACTGGGTGGACAAATACAGAACTCAATCGTAGACGATGTTACTACGAGAACTTATTTCCTGGAGAATTAATATTGTTGAATTCTATTTTAAGTATTGTAATAATGGCTGTTGTAGTCATTCTATACTCAGTTATCTTAGTGCAAGTATTAAAAAATGTAAATAACATTAAATCAAATATCAAAATTCATTCAAAAAATAAAACAAAACAATTACAAATTTACTCGGAAACGGTAAGTGATAAAAATCATGCCGCATATCCTAACCGATCCCAGACAAAAAATATTACAATTAAAAGTAATAGAAGCTTATCATTGAATGCAAACTATAAACAAGGCAATTTAGAGGCAAAAAGAAGATATTTATCCTCTAAAGCTAAAAGTAGTGGTGATATCGTTAATGGTAGAAGAAACATAGCACTAAACTGTCACGGAGATAGGAAATGTGAAGAGATAAAAGCTGATTATAAATCTAATATTAGCGTTTACACTATGGAACAAAATTATTCAATTAAAAATTCGTCAATAACAGATACAACAAAAAACACTAGAGATGTAGAGAGCAATGCCAACAAGGAATCTTTAACAATTCATAATGTTAGAGAACCAAATAAGTGGCGAGGAATATCTATTGTAACGCTTACATCTGGATGTTTCATTTTTACCTGTTTGCCTTTCGTCATAACGATGATATTTTTTGTTTTTTGTGAGGATAAGTTAACCAACCCGAAATGTAAACACATTGAAAGCTTACTGGGAGGACCATTAGTAACGTTAGGTTTCTTCAATAGTATATTAAACCCCTTGATATATGCGTGGTGGCATAAAGGATTTAAAAAGTCCTTCTTAGCATACTATCGAAAATGTTTACAAAACATTTCCGCTTGGACAAAAAAGTGAGACTTGCAAAAATAATAGTATTCTGCAGCATAGAATTTGATTTATAATTTGACAATTAAATTGTAGGTACAGAAGCAAAATAGGATCTACTTCCTCTAAGTGTCTATTGCAGTGGTACTTCTTTAAACGGGCCACAAACAAGTTTCACTCATGGTGTCGCGGGCCGCAAACTACAAATATTTAGGTATTTAATAAAACTAAACGTAATTTAAAATTAACAGCGTATTAATGTAGTGAAAAATGTCGTACAAAAAACAAGCTTGGTTAACCCTTATATCATAAGGATGGCATTGCGGTTAGGTTGTCTGGGATCTATTTAATTTACTCAGCGTGTTCATAGTTTTTCTGATGAGCACGAAATTTAAAATAATTGCAAATAAAGTAAAATCGGGTGGACCAACTACAAAGACCCGGCGGGCCGCAGGTTGAATTAGGGATGATAGTTATTAGATAAACATCGATGTTGACATCGATTTTAACGTCGGTTTAAAAGTATCGATGTATAATAAACATCGATAGCAAGATATCGATGTTTTTGCTAGCAATTAAAACTGTCTGTAAAAAAAATGGCACATGAGTTGCCAAGCGTTGAAAAAAAGACATCCGAAGAAATAACTATTCGTAGGACTTCGAGTTAAATTTGACAATTACTTAATCTCTAGCTAGTACATGCAACGTTAAATGACCTTAAAGAATATATTGACATTTCGGCATTTTATTCTCATAACATCGATGTTAACTAAATCAAAACATCGATGTGTCGATGTTATCGACATCAAAACATCGATTTCAAATCATCGATGTTTTTCAGTTAACATTGATGTTTCTTAAACATCGATGAATATCGATCATTCCTAGGTTGAATATAGCTGGTCTAGTGAAACTGTAAATTAGATGTAATCATTAATTTGTTAAGTAAAACATTTGTATTTTAATGAGAATATAGAGAATCAGCCCACTAGAGTGTTTACTTTGTTTGTTTTACATACGCCATATTATGTCACTCTTAAATAATCCAGAGCATACCTATTGGACTTCGGTTCGTTCGGCCATGGCTTCCGACGTCCAGTTAAGAAAAGGCTCATAAAAAAGAATACTTAGATGAAACGTATTAAGGAAATTTAGTGGTGATAGTCAAAAGAACGGTTCCCCATTTAAGAGAACTGAACGAAACTTCTCTCTATTGTGGACAAATGTAGAAACGATTAAGAAAAGGGAAAACCTTGCACAAACAACCGACACACTTTTATTCCTGGGACTGCTCTGGTCGAGAAAGTTTTTCAAACGTGTTATATTTAATTCTTAACCATTTATTATTATTTGGGGTGTAAGGGGTGTCGAGTAATATCTTAAGACTTGAGACATCCAAGCCAACCTCACCTGCACGTGGTGCACCTTGTTGAATAACGAACGAGGCAATGGCGACGGCGGGGTGGTATCGTTTTACAGCCTGACTGGGTCGCAACCACCATGTATATGGCGAAAAAGCCCGTCATAGTGACTCGATTCTGCACGTCGCGTTTCGGGATCAGCCTGTGCATATCCAGTACCGGGTGACTTTCGTAATTATGGCCGGCATGACAGCGACGACCGGCGATGGATAATCTGTCTCTCGGTGGTTGCCGATGTTTTTGGATTGTACTATGCTTACCATCAGGTATAGTGCAGTCACTTTATCGTGCTACAATAAAAAAAATATTATAGAGCTTATGTTAAAACTGTTTATACGGCTTCTTATATTACTATCAATGAGACGCTTTATATCAGTTATGCATTTGTGCAAAAAATATAGCTAATGACAAGTTCTTGTTGTACGTGCACTAATATTCGGAATAATATGCATATCGCTTCACTATTGTAAAGTTAATAATTTATGGCATTTGTGTTATCTCTGTGCTTTTTCTTTATTTTTTCTTCGTCAGTCTTTCAAATTATTACCAACAAAAAGTTGTATGAAGAAATATCAGATACAATTTTCTTATCAAAGCAAATTTCATTCTAGAATTATTTAAAGTGTTATTTGTGAACATAAACAATATATTACCTACTTAATTATAATAACTTTGTTTAGATGAAAATATATACAAATGAATCCGACAATCCATATATTATTTATCCGTCCTTTTGCTTTCTAATGCCTTCTCTTTTCCCTCTACCAACCCTCTCATCGCTAAGTCAGTCAGAGTTGTAAATTGAAACAGCGAACAATTCGGTGACTACAAAAACTATAATAAATTTGTTAATAGACATTTACAATACTATTACCAAGTACAAATTGAATGGTGCACCAATATTAGCTGTAAAACAAGAGAACGGCTCGTCCGACATCGAAAACCAGCATTTTAGTGAGTCATTTTTTCCATAACTTTTTATCGTAGTGCTGTTTATGATCAATGCAAGAAGGCTACCCACCTAGTAATTGCATTTTTAAATAATACTGAACCAACGCAAGCGCACAGTAATTTAGATAAACTAGTATAAGATATAGAAGCGACAATTATTTTGAAAACATACAAGAAATTGTGGAATAATTCAACTAAACTGTTAGATTAGATATTTCTCTATTGAGAAACCGTTACAGAAACGATATACTGAACAAATTATAATATATTGCGAGCCCATATGTTATTACCCATATGGGTATGGGTATGGATACATTGTAATATTACAACGTTACTTTAATAAAATTGTTGGTTAAGATTCCAGAGCGTTTAGATACATCACAAACTTATTTTTAAATGAAACGTTATTTTCTGACCAAATCTTTCCATCGCATTGCGACCATAGAATAAAATAAAATGGTAACCAAACGTTGATTTGTAAATTCTAACAACATTTTAGATGAACCTTCTACTTTCTTCTGTCTCACTCGCTCTTTCACATATAAACTTTTTATATATTTTTCACCTTTTCATATGATTCTTCAAACATACTCTTTTATACAAAACTTGTTCTGACAATGACTACACAAAAAAAATGAATAACCGGTTTGCATTGATGCGATTATATGTATCCGATCGCTACGTCGTCATCCCACTGACTAACCCCGACATAGCGTTTTTGGCGGGATATTGGAATACCATGTAGTGGTCTTTATATTTCATCCATAATGTTGTGTTATCTAGCTCTATATTGTGTAATGTTGGTGGTGTTTTACGTAGTATAGTTTGGTTATTGTGCACAAGTGAAGGGGATCGGAAATAATACCACGGAGCATGGATTCTGACTTGCCACAAAAACTCCCTGGAAAGTTCTAACAAGACGGCCACCATCTTGTTAGTTCATTGAAATTATATCAAGAAACTTGTAATATCGTTACTCACTTGACAGTGGCAGTAATAGTCTACTAGACTGGTTGCTAAAAATAAAATAGAAGAAGAAGAAGACATATATAGATACTATTTCGATGAGGTGAAAGCATTATGCATTTCGTAAACATTCTTGCAGTGAAGTAAATCTTGATATATATCGTTGTATCACTTATGGAAATACCCGAATCAAACGTGACTGTGGCCACATATACGTTATTATTAAGACAATGACTCCGAACTGTTTCCTTTGGGTTTGCTTGATTATCATCCTTACAACGTTTTAGTATTTAAGTTGAGGATAATTTAAGAAATATCTTACTGAAACTTTCTTAACACATATAGAAATTACCACTGAAATAATAGCATTTACCTCAATAAAATGATGATCAAAGATTAAGAATTAGTTGATGGCTACGATTTCATTTTTGTGTAAATTTTTTATTGTAATTCATCGATAATATATAAAAAAAAAACAAATCAAAATACTATATTAAGCTTCGGCAGTAGCATTTAGACCCCTAAACAATATAATTTGTTCGTAAAACATGAGGCATCGAGACGAACCAGGAATAAATTCGAGACAGGATTTATTAATTTTTTGTATTTTTTAAAATTAAAATCCATACTTAACCTCTAGTTACCTATGTTAGATTTTGTCATCACTAGTTACCTTTATATAATGCATATTATATATAGCCTTATAATAGATAGTACAATATATTAATAAAGAATAGTTAATTTTATTAGATCATGAAAGAACTTATTGTGCCAGGGAATTATGAGAAAATGCTTGTATTCGCCAGCAGTTCAGTAGAGCTTCCCTCCATACACTTTCGATGTTATTACAAAAAAGTTAAATGCGATTGAATACTTGCTTTAAAAAGGTAACGTTTTAAAAGCACCGCGCTCACTGAATGTTCGCCATCTTGCTCTTATGTTTCGCTTTGGTTAGGTTAGGTTAGACTTGTGAAAAAAGGATAACGCGAACTTACCTCAGGCGAGCGCGGTGCATCTAGTAAAAAAGCTTTTTAAAGCAAGTATTTAATACGTATTTAACTTTTTTGTAATAACACCGCTCGAGTTTAATATTGCCGCGCTTAGCGTACAACTTGAGTAAATTTAAGAAATATGTTTAGTCATATTCATATTACGGCAGTAAATATATATAGTTACATAAATCAAATGCAAAATTTTTATTGTAGGTTCATTCTCTAATGAGGAAAGTCAATACTCTTCAACGAATGAGAACAAATTAAGAACAGGATTGAATGTTTATAAAGTTGCAACAAAATAAGTACACTCAAACTTTTTGTCTGACTTTGTCACACAATACACCGGTTAGGGCAAGTCTTGATTTATAATCATTGCCTTATAGAAACCAAAGACGCACAGTCTTGAATAAAAGTAACGCTCAAAACCGGCCCCAAAATCTCCTCAATATACATACGTAGTTATACGATAATCTAATGATTTTACAAATTCAACCTTATCTGAATGTATTAAAGTTGTTTTTACAAGGACGCAAGCGACGCGAGACTATTTGAAATGACTGCATAATCCAGTGTTTCCCAACGTGGAGCCCACGACTCACAGGGGACAATTGGATAGTTAAGGGGGAAAAATGGACTCGACACGACTTTAACCCTTTAGCTTTGGGTTAATTAACCTGGATACTAGCTTTGGAATAGATTGGTCCCAGCGCACTTTTTTAAAAAAATTTAAATTTCCCGCCATCGGCAAAGACATTTAGTACATATACCATATGAGTCTATAAATCTATGGTCACAATAATATATTTCATTATATTCAGATTATATATGGTTTTTATATTATCATGTATTTGATATTATTTTCATAAAAATTATATCTAATTTAAAATATATTTCGTTTTTCTTTTCTTATGATCGATAAAATATTGTATATTTTCTTGAAATAAGTTTTATATGAAATAAGGAGAATAATAGTAAAGTTAATTGGCTGAAAACTATTGTTATCATATTCATTTGTCTAAATTATTCAATATTTAATTTGATATATTCATATTGTAGTAGTTTAATGTATATTTAGTTCAGTATTTAATATAAAATATTTTTTCTAACCTAAAAGTATAAATACAATAGCTAAGTTGGACATTTCGTGGCTTAGTACAAAAAACAGTTCTTAAAAATTAAATAATAATGTAATAATACATTTTGCATAATAATTGGAATTTCACATTACATCATTTATAATTATTCAAATCTTGTAATAAATCCAGTATTTTTTTAAACCTTATACTGCCAAACTGTTTGCTAACCTTTGCATCATAAGGTCTATTTTCGTTTGTATGGCGCTTAAATCTTTATGATTTTTCACTAATACAGGTGTTAAATGCAATGCTAGATAACGGTGACAAATTTAACAAAAAAGACAGATTCTTAAAAAAATGCTGTAAATAATTATTACCTAGGTATAATTTCATTTGACGTTACCAATATATCAACTGAGTAATTAGAGTCGCCAAATAAGTTTTTCATTACATGTTTCGAAATTTTACTTACAATGTTTTGATACCAATTTCAAATTGATATTCTCATTTTCATAGTGATGAAGACAGGTTAAAAATTATGTATTGAGGAGGGGGGGAGGTATAACAATTTTAGAAATATTAAGGTGGAGCATGGCCTAAAAAAGGTTGGGAAACACTGGCATAATCCAAAATTATGGACTTATTTTTGTGTACCAGCTGTGTGACTTTAAGTGTGTATCTTTAGTTTTTGTATATCAATGTTCGTAATACTATTTCTTCCTTGTGGATAATTTAAATAAGTTTATATATAAAATCTATACATATAAGTTGATAGAGGCCCCTCATTGTGCATGCTTTGCATATAAAAAACTGGATAGATATTATTGATATTTTTTTAGTTTTACTTATTAGATACTTGGTCCTTATCGAAAAAATGTCATGACCTCCATCTATACATATAATAAAAATGTAAAACCAATGTGTCTGTACTTTTTGGTTTTTTGTGGAAAAATTCTTGCAGGTGTATAGACATAAGTAGTGTTATCAGGTTGTATACGACATAGTCGATGCAGTCAGGATGCCAATAACACTAAGTAAATACTTTCACTCTTTATTTGCCCAAAGTTACAGCTTACAGTACAATTTACAATGGAATGCGTCGATAACACTGACATCTTGCCTTTTATAGGCCGAACTATATAATTTATAAGACGAACTATATAACTCAAACCAATTATCATTTACTTATAATTCTGCTATATGTTTTAAGTAACACAAAGATAATAATTAATGAACGAATTAATATTATTTACGTACATCAATTCTATATAAAATCATTGTTATATCATTGTTATTTATGTATCTGAAATATGTGTAGGTGTGTAGAGTAGAGACATTTAGCCTTTTATAGGTCAAACTATTGAAGTCAAAGCAATTACTATTATTATCATAAAACTAATGTTGTGCAAGTAATAAATGAACAATATCAATTCCTATTGAAAGGACTCATTGAAATCTAAATAATTATAATAATTCTCATTTATGTATCTGTAATAAAATGGCGTTAGTGTTGATGTGTCTCTCTTATATGTTGGCGCTTGGCGCTAGTATCAATGCGTATCTCTAATATGTAGCGCTAGTATCTCGAGTCTTGAATGACGAGCAGTACCGGAAATGGGTGGCTATATACTATATACTATATATGTATATATATATATATATATATATACATATATAGTATAAATAAATATACATACACATATAGACATACAAATATAGAACAATAACAAAGATAGTAATAAACATTGCACAATTATGAGCACTCTGCCTCCTGTTTCTCAATTAAATGTCGGTGTAATTGAATTTTAAAGTTATTTATAGTTTTAACTTCTTGAAGTCGACGCGGTAACGAATTCCATAATCGTATGGCAGTTATTGTGAAGGAGTTCGAAAATACATTAGATCTGTGCTGAGGTATCTCTAGATTTTTGGTGTATGCCGAACGAAGATCACGTCCATGAGCCGTTAGGAAAATGAATCGCTCCTGGAGATATTGTGGAGATTGAGGATCAAATAAAATACGATATAGAAAATGCAATATGTGAGCATTTCGACGTGAACGTATATCTAGCCAGTTTAGTTGCGCACGAAATTGAGAGATATGATCGTACTTACGAAGCCCGAAAATGTAACGAATGCACAAATTTAGTAGACGGTCGAGTTTATTGAGTAACTCCTCTGTAAGGTCTGGATAAGTTATGTCGGCATAATCAATTATAGGAAGTAACAGCGAGTTGACAAGTGTTTTCTTGGTTGAAAATGGTAAAAAAATTTGCATTCTTTTAAGGGAATGCATTACTCCATAAATCTTTTTACTGATTGTATTGTACAAATTTTTGACTTGAGAATAGTATTCTAGTCTAATGTTATTATACGTAACTTTGGGCAAAGTTTCAATATTTAACCGGCTTAGGGCAGCTCGGCGACAGACAATTATGACTTGTGTTTTTATTGGATTTATAAAAAGACCGTATTCCTCACTCCAAGAGTGAACGCAGTTCAGGTCATCATTCATCTTTTGTATGCACTCTGAAACAGCATCAAGTTCAAAATGTTGGTAGAGTTGAACATCATCTGCGTATAGATGGTAACTACTATGTTGTATCCTTGTAACAAGCGTATTAATGAAAATAGAAAAAAGTAGAGGTGACAAAACACCCCCTTGAGGTATGCCAACAACCACATCGCACCAATCAGAAAAAAAATCATTAATCTTGATACGTTGTCGACGTCCTTTCAGGTAGGAAGAAAACCACTCAACAGCAGATTGTGACATATTAAGAGAAGAAAGAAGTGATAATAAAATATCATGATCTACACAGTTAAATGCATTACTAAAATCGATCAAAGTTAGAAGAGTAAGCTTACTATTATCCATAGCGCGGCGTATATCATCAGTTATTTTAATTAATGTAGAGCAAGTACTATGAGCCGGGCGAAAACCATATTGAAAAGTATTAAGGACACAGTTAAAGTTTAAAAAGGCAATTAATTGACTACTCTCTCGAGAACCTTAGATAAAAATGGTAAGATAGCGATGGGGCGATAATGTTTGGTCTCAGTAGGATGACTTTGTTTTTGTAAGGGGATTATATGTGCGTTTTTCCATAACGACGGAAATGTACCAGAATAAAGAGAAAAGTTAATAATATGTGTTATGAAAGGTAAAATAGTATCTAATATTGGAACTATAAGATTACGTCCAATGCCATCGTAACCAGTAGCACTGCTTGAAATAGACATAATAATATTCAAAATGTCCTTTCCAATAACTGGGGAGAATGTAAATAAGTTATTAGACGAATCCGTGTCTAGGATACTACTAATAGTTGAAGCCTTAATGTTATCACTGAGGACGTGAGCTGGTTTTGAAAAAAAAAAAAAAAAATGAAAAAAAGAAAAATGATTATTTAAATCATTTACATCCAAAGTAATGCTTGTGACGTGCTGTTTCTAACCAAAGCCTAAGGTACGTAAAAACTTCCAGATATCCTTTGAATCACAGTTTTCAACTGTTGCGTGGAAAAATCTCCGTTTAGCGTTTCGAACTATCTGATTGCAGCGATTTCTAGCATTCTTGAAAGCACTCCAATTTTCATCTGTAGGATTCTTCTTATGCCTCCGTTTTAAACGATCCCGGCGAGCCCTGAGTGAACGAATTTCATCATTCATCCAAGGTGCCGAAGGATGTTTTATACGCACTGGACGTAACGGGGCATGTTTATCATATAGTTTTAATACAAATTCGTTAAAGAGACTAACTTTATCGTCAATCTCATCGACACCCACGATCTGTGACCAATCTATATTTTGTGCATCATTTCGAAGTTTGTTTTTGTCAATAAGTGAGAAGCATCGCTGGAGTAAGATTTTTGGTTTGAATCTAGGAGCTTTGAGCCTGTAGGAAGCATAGATGAGGTCGTGATGTGAAAAACCAGGCGCTTCAAGTTGTCCGTGACAGGAAAGCGGTCAATATTTGAGGTAAGAATAAGATCTAAAATACAATGTGAATTATGGATATGGTAGGTGGTACCAGATTCAAGTATATTTAGATTTAGAGAGTCCATAATATGTTTAAGTTTCTTACACCGGTTGTCATTTCGTAGGAGACATGTGTTAAAATCATCCATGATGAGAAAGTGATCATAAATAGGTAAATACGTCTCAAGCAATTGTTCAAATCTATCAAAATAATCTACTGCTGGAGGTGCATATATCACTCCTAACAGGAGAGGTATCGTACTAAGGGTAATCTCTAAAAATATATATTCCATATCCTTAGAATATATGGAAGTAGATTGGGATATTATTTTGAATTCAATATCAGAGCGTAAATATATGGCCACGCCGCCACCTCCTTTTCCTGTGCGATCATTTCTAATAAGAACATAGCCAGGTAGTGAAAAAGAAGCGGAGGGTAATGATGGCTTCAAAAATGATTCAGATATTAGACAAGCGTGAATAAGGTCGCTGCGGAAGGTATCAAGAAGTTCAGCATGGTGTGCTGGGATACTTTGTACGTTAATATGACAAATGTTTAAATTTCTTGAATAATTAGTGAAGACATCATTAAGTTTATCACTAATATTTACATGTAAAGAATCAGTCGAAGAATTAAGGGAGTCACAAGAGTAAAAAGAATCAGAGCTATCCGTACTATCCATACAAATAAGTAATATATATAAATAAATATAAATTGAGTTATTATTATATAATATTTATAATAAACTATGTTATGATTGAAAATCAACTAAAGATTAATTATAGATGCTTCACATCTACAGCTGGTTGGTTGGAGAAAATACTAACAAACAAAAAACACTAATTCGATTACACTGATACAAATAAACATACAGAGTAGCAATCTATTACAGTGTTGGGAAACATAAAGTTAAATATAAAACAATTTCACGTATATACTAAAATAGGCGAAAACAGAACGCAAACCATATTAATAGGAAACATAAATATACAAAAACAGTCTGTGGTATTAGTGTATTCTTTAGTCTGTGGTGGCAATACTGACACTGACGTCTTTGACAAATAACGTTAGCGTTATGACATTTTGCAATTATGTAAACAAACAAGTGTGAAGTATCTACCAATAATCATACATATAGTAAACCTACTACGATATATAAAGTAAAAGAAGGTATAACGTAAAAAAAAAAAAAGAATATTGTGTCGCGATGTCAGCTACCCAATCAGACTTAACCACAACATGAAAATTGTATACATATAACTACGACTATGTCAAGAAATATTTCGCAGAAATATAGACTATTTCTTGTGAATTCATCCAGAACGGGTCTTCGTTATATCATTATTAGCCGTATCTTGCTTATCAGGAATAGGTATATCTCTGAGTTGGGCAAGCGAATACAGGCGGATCTTTGCCCCGTCTTGCAGGAAAGATTATACCATCCTGGGACCAGCACCGATGCATACCGTGTGTCTGACGGGCTTCTTGAAAGACTTCGCGTCGTAAAGGTGTCAGGAATTCTCCTATGCTTAGACCGCTGCTTTTCAAAAACTTTTTGGCGCGGCATACTTGTGATCTTAAATCGGTACTAATAAATTCTTAATTTTCTATTTACATTATTTGACCCGATATCGGGTAATGGTAGTGCCCATTATGCGTAAATAATTATTACGCACATATGTACTTGAAAAAATAATTTTGAACATATATTCACAAACATCCCAAAACCTTTAGAAAGTTCTAGCAAATGAAGTAAGTACATTTAATTTTACTATAAACACTCGACGCCCAGGAGACGCTAATTTTCTAACAAAACAAATTTGGGTCTTATTCAAAACGATCAAATATAGAATTATCAAGAAATGGTAAACAACCAAACAAACTAAGGAATTTTTAAAGCTATGTGAACTTGGCACCCCACTTCAAAAAATATATATTATGATGATATATTCTGTTAACGGACCTCGAATCTAAGTTACTTCTAAACATTTGTACCACTTTTATTTTTTCTTTTACTTAAAACTTGAAAAAGTTACAGGAGTTTCAAAATTTAAAAAAATTAGGCAATCTTATTTCCAGTTACCACTTGTAAACATTTTTCGACAAACTCGTAAACAACATTTTTAAGCGCTATTATTTTCCTATTGGAATATTCCTGTGGTTCGAAATGTTTCCAAGTGGTGACTGGGAATAAGACTGCTGTATTTTTTTAAATTTTGTAACTCCTTTAACTTTTTCGGGTTAAAAGTAAAAGAAAAAATAAAAGTGGTACAAACGTCTAGAGATAATTTAGAATCGAACCTCATTAACAAAATTTTGATATCTCATGGTGGGGTGCGGATCAAATTTTGAAAACGCTATAACTTTTTTCACTTTGAGGTACAGACGAAAATTAAAGTGGTACAAACGAAACACTATCACACTATCGAATGGTATCATTTTAATTGATATTTGTTGAAGTTGGTGTACATGGTTTATTTTTATATCTACCAGTTTATGATCAAATATATTATTAGAAAGATGATGTCACTTTCATCATTTTTAATGTCATAGGAGGTAACCGAACATGCGGGTTACCTGGTGTTAAGTGACCACCGCCGTCCATAGACACTAGCAACACCAGGGGAGGAGCAAGTGCGTTGCCAGCCTGTGTTTGGGGGTACGGGGAGGGGTGGTGGGCCTCCGGCGCTCTCACTGACCGAACGAAACGTAACAATGCAAGCATCGTTACTTCA
>JACEII010000049.1:1475795-1572550 GCA_014332785.1 Antheraea mylitta | reverse complement strand
CTATTCAAGAAACCCAACGTTGCTAATGGTCCTCCCAGTAAACTTTGAATGCGCTTACATTTGGGGTTCGTTAATTTTTCCTCACAGAAAACAAAAAACACTACAGTTATCAAAAAAGGCAACCATGTAAATATAAAACTACCAGATGTTAACATTACAACAGAGATCGCTCGCCACTTATTTGGTTCTTTAATTTTATGAACTGTTAAAGAGTTTTTACTGACATTGTTCTCTACAACGTTAGTGTTTATTCCTCCATCTGGTACTGATAACTGTCTATCTGAAAAATCTGATTCGATAGTGTAAACACTTATGTCAGGTTCATATTTAGGTTTATTCTCTCTATAGTTTTCATTACCGTAATATTTTTGAATTGTATTTGTTTCACTATTAACTATATTATCATTGCTCTCGGGTTCAGTACATACTTCATTAGTTATATTTGAGTCTCCATGACTATAGTTTGTATTAATGGATACGCTTCTTTCAATTTTAATTCCGACGCTTGGTCCTGGTGACTGGTTGAAATATGCGGCAATTTTTTTATTCCGATACGTTTTTTTATTCGTCGAATCAACATTAACAGTTTGTTTAGTATGATTTGCATTTTTTAACACTCGAACTAGTATAATCGAGTATAGAACAGCTACGACGATTATTGGAATGATGCATAAAAGAGAGATCAGTAATATTAAAGCTCCAGGAAATAAAGCTACGTAGTAACATCGTGTACGAACGAGTTCTGTGTTTGTCCATCCAGTTGCGGGCAGAAAGCCAACAGTAACACCTGTAATGGTAAAAGAGTTTCAGAAACAAACGTGTACAATACAATAATTTGTTTTATTTATACACTTACTAATTATCCAAATACATAGAATGCCGATTCTGACTCTTCTAGTGTTGAACCACCTTTGGTAGTACAAGCCATGGAGGATGAAGATATATCGGTCAACAGCTATCAAGCCGACGCTGAAGATGGATACCAAGGCAGGGCATGCGAGCATCCCTAGTACATGAGTTATTATTAATACCAACATTTGAGCCTTTATTGTTATTTTTATAACTTCGTATGTCTGCTTACCTATTTCGAATATACACCTTGTGCTTGAACTCATAGAGTTATCTATAGGCATTCCAAATATAAGTGAAAAGCCAACGAGTGTATCTGCCAGAGAAACATTCCCAAGTAGCAGATAAGTGCTTTTCGGCTGCTTACCTGTAAAAAACAATATAAGAAAATAATTATTTAGAAAAAAAAACTATATTAATATTAACTTTGTCAAAGATATGCCTCCATTTTATTGACATAAATTGTTTTAATTTAATCATTCCTTTAGTAGCCTTTTAAAAAAGCCACAAATTCATCAAAAAATGCATATTATATTCAAATGAATGCATAGTCATTTTAATCCACACCAAAAAAATATAAAGAAAGGTTGTATTCGCGACAACAAAGACATTTATTTTACATGTAGGTCTTTTTTATTGTATATAGTATCTTTTTTGTTATTAGGTTTGACCTGATATTCATGATATGACTCTCAATTATAGCTGTAGAAATATACCACATATGAAATTGAAGATTGAAACTAATCAAACGATTCTTGAAAAAGCTTTTAGTAAGAGCATGTAATGATATTCCTAATTGTTTTTTTTTTTCAAAATGACTACGCTATTGACCCAGCAAGGTTTTAACAGTTTCACCGGACTACTAAGGCGAGCGCTTAAGGCACTCGGCCAATTTTATTTTGGCAACCAGCTCAAGGGTGCACGGCACACCTCGGCTTGGCTGTTGCCTGTTGCATGCAAAATCGCGACCTATCTTAGCTAACCTAGCTAACTATTCATATATGTATGAGTTGTTGAAACGTATATGTGTACCAAGCATACACGCCTCAACAACTCCTCCATATATTTTTTATCAGAAAATTGCGCCTGCAACTTCATCGAAAGTAATCGCGGTTAGGGTATCCGCCGGAGGAGACGCGAGTACATGCTCCGCAGCTGATTCGATTAATCCGTTATGGAAAGGGTCAGTGTTATCAGTGTTTGGCGAACACTGTTTCTCTAAGATTGCGGCAAGGCATTCTGCCTTATCTATGCTATCGAACGCGGGAGGCAACCCGGGGCCTCTGTCGAGAGGAGGCATTGAAGTGACCATGTCTCATTTGAGAGTTCGCGCTAGAGTCCAGTACGACAGGTGAGACGGCTGGAGACCCTCCAGGAGTCTGTCCCACCTGTCACCCCGGATCTCAGAAATACGAGACTTGACTGTTTTTCGTAACGAACGTAAACGATCGCGATTCTCTACAGACGGGTAAGCGTCGTAAGCTCGAGCCGCGGCGTTCTTTTCCGTGATCAATGCTCTCACGTCATCAGGGAGTATAAAACGGCGATCGTTCGCCGCTTGTATCTCTTTTGAGGTCACCCTGACGGCGGTCTGGAGATAATCAACCAGGGAATTGATGGCTGAATCCGCGTCGGCTTTAGACACCAACACGTCCGGAATCCCGTCTAAACTACTAGACGACGGATTTTCTTTAAAATATTGAACGAGTTTCGCGTAATCAGTCACCCTAACCGACGGCGGGGTGAAGTCTGAATTGTGACCTAACTGTAAAACAACCGGGCGATGATCTGAATCAAGTTCGTGTACGACTTGTATGAGTCGTACAGGAAGCGTGATATTTTTTAAGAGAGCTATGTCTAAAACTATGGGTCGGCAATGATCTTCATAGTGCGTGGGTTCCGAAGGGGCTATGACGTCAAACGCGAGAATCCTACCTAGTTCGTTGAGTATCCTCCCGTTAATAGAGGTACACGGACTATTCCAGATAACGTTCCCGCTATTGAGGTCCCCCGCTATAATAACTGAATCTCCTAAATTAAGTAGCGCCTGCAAATCGGATCTTAGCAATTCTTTGTTCGGTGGCAAATACGCGGAAACTAAAATAATATTCGAGTGACCGGTTATACCTAATTTACACACTGACACTTCCATATTGGTTAGCGCGGGCGGATCTAACGGCATGCAGTACAACGAACGCCTAAAATAGATTAACGTGCCACCCCCGCGGGTGACACGGTCGTTCCTGACTATACAGTAATTCGCGATTTTCGGATTACGCATATTCTGTTTTAACATCGTTTCCTGGATGAGGAAAACGTCAATCTGTCTATCGCGCAAAAAGTCAGCTACTAGATCGCGCTGTGTCCGAAGGGATCTCGCATTGAAAAACGAGAGACATAGACCGCGTGGTTTTACTTTATTAAGACCCGTTAATTTTAAAACTTATTTAAAAGACGGTGATCGGGCGAGGCGCTGAATGGTGGCTCCCATAACCGGGAAGCACGCAAGAGCGGTGAGAAGACCTAGCTCCTCTTCTACCTCGATGATGGCGTGGAAGGCGAGGACCTCCTTCATACCATGCTCACGGAGCAAGTGCTTCATCCAGTCGTACTTACTGAAGAGAGAGGATGATGATGAAGCATAAGCCGGCTGTGGCGGCGGCGCCTGAGGCTTAGAAGAAGCCTGAGGTTGAGGTTGGGGGCCCAGGGGGCCATAGGGGCCCGCCCGGGTTGAGCCGCGCGTGGCACAGAGGGTGGCGAGCGCGGTGAGGTCGTGGGCGCGGGCGCTACCGGGACGCGGGAGGCGCCCGGCAGGCCTAGGAAGGCCTCCACGGACATTAGAGACGTTACCGCAGAGCACACAGCTGGGAGGATTGGGAGTGCCAGGAGTGCGTGCGCACTCCTTCGTGGCGTGGTCTCCCAGGCACTTAACGCACCTGGGGCGAAGATGGCAATTCTTTGCCGAGTGCCCATAACACTGGCAGTTATGGCACTGCGACGGAATATAGGTCTTACGTGGGGGCTCAACGGTGACGCCGTTGAGGTCACACACAGATGTGAGCGAAAAGATGGCCTTGCCCTCCTGCGACCAGTCGAGGAGAACAAGCACCATATTGTAGGGAGCGCGGGTGCGTGGGTGGTACATGCGGTGTACCTCAAGCACGGGGAATTTCTTCTCCTGAAGGAAGAGGGTGATGTCCTCGACCGAGATTTTGGCCAGGACACGGCGAAGCACGACACGGAGGAGGTGCTCCTCCTCGAGAGCGAACGTGAAATATGCTAATTTCGATTCCGTAAGGAATCGAATCAAAGCGCGATGGTCTTCGGACGTGGGACATTTTACGCGAATGCCCGCCGGTGTACTCAGGGCGGACGTATAATTTACCTTAAGGGTCTTTAACCTGTTTGATATCATAGTCCATTGAGACTTGTCTTGAATCGTGACTGGAGGCGGGGGGCGCGGCTTCCTACCTGCCGAACCCGCAGGTTGAGAAGGAGTGAGCGGGACGGAGCTAGGTCCTTTCGTCCGCGGTTTCCTACATGGTATAGCCGGGGCTGGTACACGAACGCCACCTATATTCGCGACTTTCACCGGGCCTACGAAACCCGATTCCGTCGGGCTAGCCGGACGACGCCTATTGTATGAGACGGTCGTATAACCGTCCTTATCTGTTTGCGCAGAAGGCGCGGGAATCGTGGACTCAGTCGCGGTCGCGGTCGGCTCGGCGGACGCCGTCACGTCTAGCTTCATCTCGGAGCCGGTCTCAGAGCTGGATTTAGGAATCGGGGCCTCTAGTAGGCCTTTGTCGCGCGCGTCTAGAGGAGACTGCGGCGATAAGGTCGCAAAGGAGTTCGTGGTCGGTAAGTTCGTTATGAATTGAGTGCCCTCGGCGGGTCGCGACGCACTCACGATAGCGGAATTAAGATCCTTCTCATTTATACCGTTCGCGATGAGAATTTGACGGAGCATACTAATATCAACAATAGGCAATTCCATCGCGGAGGACTGAGAGGGATGGGCCGCGAAACAACCTCCCTGCTTTAAGGGCAGGGGGGCACGCCGAACGGGTTAATTACGGGTCTATTCCGGGTGCAGATCAAGAGAGCTGTTTAAAATGTACCAGAAGAAGAAAGCAATACAGGAAATACGTTAGCGAGACAGGCAAGGTAAATAATTTGCATAGATATAGAACAAATAAAAAAATGCATAACTAAACAAATAAATAATTGAAATAAATAAAGTTATAAAGAAATGAAGACTAAAAGGGTAAAGAACTACGTAAATAAATAGATAAACTAATGAGTAAACAAATAAATGTACCAATATAATATAATAAACAAAGCAATAAATATATACAAAGGAAGGGTCTCACTCAATTTCGAGAAAAAGAACGCAGGTATTACGCAGCTGCGGTACACGTGTGCGCCACGTCTGTCGGATCGGCACTTCAAGGTGAAAGCCGAACACTTCACTCTGTATACACTGTATCACAATAATCACGAAATATCGCTCCGAGCGCGGACACAACCGTTCCCGGTCGCATCAGAATCGGACTCGCCATAGCACCGTGAAGGTCCATGGAGACTTTATAACAAGATAAGCGAGACGTGTTTATGGAAGCAATAGGAACCGCAAACGTCGTCAGCGCGACATTTAGAGTTTTTTTTTTTTATTTTATGCATTAGTAAACAGAAATATAGTGTTTTTTTTATTAATCTGCAGTATAAGCTTATGTATAAACAATCCAGAAAGGACCGCTGTCTTAAGATAATTCGTAATAAGTTGTAACTTTTACATTTAAAGAAATCGTTGATGTCGATCGTAGGTGCGAATTCTTTGTGGAAAAAAGTCAAGTTTTTGGTGAAGAAAAACTTAACGAAATCATAACATGGCGGTAAGGCCTTTTTTATCAACGTGAGGAAATCCCTTATGGATACGCCACCCTCTCGGGTCACGTGTCACCGTCTATTATATACATTGCTATGGTAACGTGAAAATATTATCTCGAAAATATTTTCAGGGTTTATTTTGTGTTCCTATTCAAAAAGTTTATTCTACGTTAGTTTTGTTCCAACTTTTGATTTGTGATATATTACGTATTATAAAAATAAAGTCTATGTATGTAATATTAAAATAAATACTTTTTGGTGGATCTGTGGTGCTACAAATATCAACATTTTTTTTATACTGTCGATATGTCGGTTTGTTTATTTGTTCCGGGTAATTTCCGAGACGGCTGGACCTATTTGAACGGTTTTTTTTCTTAGAAATTACTACGCTATTGATCTAGCAAGATCTTAACAGCTTTACCGAACTACAAGTAATATTTGAAGGGGAATTTTACGGGCAAATAACTAACTTTTTTTTTCTCGAACTGACTACGCTATTGATCTAGCAAGGTCTTAACAGCTTCACCGGACTATTCAAATAATTAACTAATTAGCTGTTTTATTTTAAGCTAGCGGGTTCATCAGACGTTGCCCGCCCTGATAATAAGACAGTCTATACCTAAACATTGCCCAAGAAACATTTTATATATTGGTGAAAACGGCATGAAGATTCTGTAGTTTCTGATCTCATCGCGAACAGACATGATGGCAGAGGACTTTGTTTTACACTGTGTAGTGATGAACTGTTATCCTTGCATTCGTCCGTGTGAAATTTATCAAAAATATGTTGCTCACTGTAAACATGCGCGTGAGACGTGCACTGTACTGGACTCCAAGAATAAATATAATTGAAAGTCAAATGTTTATATGTGATTTAAATTATGGCAACGTATATCAATAACTTAATTATATCGACAATACGGGCATATTATATCTATATAATAAAAGATTTAAGGCATATTGTTCGATAATGTATAGCTTAACATTTTCATTACTTTCTTATATAGTGTAAGTAAGCACTGAGGATGGTATATAGTAGTTTAAAGTTCCAGGTATGAGGCTGATGATAAATCCCATCCCATTCGACACACTGTTAGTATCCATATACATAAAGTACATATTACCTATTCCAGTATATGTTGTGCGTGTCATACTTACAAATATTTTTGAGAGAGTATTTCTGTATTTTACACGTCTAATCACAATTTTACATTTATTTAATGTATTAAGAAAACGCGTGCGAAGCCGCGGGTAACAGCTAGTAAATTATAAAATAATTACAGCATGCTGAGCAGAATCACCGTCTTTACGACAAACGCGACATTCGTTTGCATCGGGACCATCAAAAACCCTGATGACCGTAAAATAAATAATTAAAGTAATTATGAAATAAAATCAGAAAAAAATATATAACGCATGATAGTTAGTAGATTCATGCTGAAGCTATAAGTGCTTACAACAGGAGTGGGTTGGCTCACCCGAGATAGTTCCACGCTCTCACAGAAAACTGACGTGAAGTAACAGTGCTTGCATTGTTGCGTTTCGTTCAGTCAGCGAGAGCGCTGGAGGCCCATCTCCTCTTCTCTCTTTCCTCTCCCCCTTCCTCACTAACAAAGGCTGGCAACGCACTTGCGACTCCTCTAATGTTGCTGGTGGCTATGGACAGTTGAGATCATTTAACATCAGGTGAACCACTTGTTCATTTGCCTCCAATGTCTTAAAAAAATCTATACAGATGACCTTATTATGTATTTATCGGTTAACCATATTTTAGCATAATTGATGATTTTTATAAGTAAACATAGCAGTTAATGTGTTAATTACATCTGTAATGCTGTAATACCGCGGCTTCCAACCTGGTAAGTGCGGCTTACAGGCAAAGTTCGAACTATATCTGTGTAGGATATCCAAACTTTTTAATGAAATTAAAGTCCAATCATAATATATTGTGGAATCGTAAGTTACACGCTGAGATATATAAACAAACAACGTGTGTAATAATATATCACAGCAATTATAGTAATAGATACATTAAAGTAAGTATACAGAGATTGGGAATGATTATAGGATTGTTTTCCCTGAGAAAAAAGGTATATTTCGGTTACAAAATGTAGGAAATTTTAATGGACGCTCTAGTTTTGATCAGCTTGTGAGACTTATTGGTTTTAGGTAGGCTGGAAATCCGTAATGTTTCCTTGCAGAAAATACAAAAACAGTCGCTCAACTGATAAAGCTATATAATATGCTGAAGCCGAGCCATCAGAGGGTGAAGTCTGAGACATTGAAATTGGAAGTACAGGAAGCGGTTCTTAGCTTGTCTCCTACATCTCCCACGGCTCTAAATTTCACACAAATATTAGTATAAATTTTTAGACACCTACGATTCTTTTACAAAAAATAAAAAATACAGATATGATAGATTTACATTATAATTATATGTATAGATAACATGAGTTAGTTTAGTGTCATTTACATAACATACCGTTTTCCTGTTTAAACGTGCTTCACAAGAATGAAGATACTATTTATTATTTAAAACAGGTTTTTACTATTATAACTGTTATAAGACGGACGCGGAAAAAATCGGGAAACGAAATCACACAAAGGTTGGAAACCGCTGGTCTACACATTAGTAAGAATTATGTGCCAATCATCTATTTAACTTACTATTAACACAAATTTCAAGGCCTCACTTATGTGTTGACTATAAATAAAATAAACTAGGGGGCACATATTTATTTAATCTTTTTTTTCAATCAGACTACGCTATTGACCTAGCAAGGTCTTAACAGCTTTACCGGACTATTAAGGCGAACGCGTAAGGCACTAAGCTGATTTTATTTAACAACTGGCTCAAAGGTGCACGGCACACCTCGGCTTTACTGGAGGAAAAGACGACGATATGCCTGCCTCTTCCCACCACCGTAGCCGGACCTGAGAGGATGGGTCGGGGGGCCCATCTCCTCATTGCACAAGTCCGGCGGACGAGGGGAGTCAGCTGGTGTGTACCCACCTTCCGCTGGGCGGACCGTTGGGGCGGTTATCCAAGGGTACTAGCATAGTAAGATCCCTTGCCGCCCCAACAATAGGGCTTGTCGGTACACCGTGGGGTTTTATTCCGTGTGAGTCGGACATAACCCACTCTCTGCCCGAGAGGGTGGCGTACCCATAAGGGATTTCCCCACGTTAATAAAAAAAAGGGCTGATACATACAATTCGCGACCTGTCTGAGCTAACCTTAAGCTAAGCTAACTATTCATGTATACATATATGAGTTGTTGATCTTTACCAATTGTACCTACCTACCTCAACAACTCTTATATATATTAATCTTAAATCTATAATTCCTGAGTTATTTCACATCTTACATGTTCTTATAAAATGACCTCATAAATTATTGAGGCAGTTCAATCTTATATAATCGAGTACATATGGTTATATCAAAAATAGCCAACTTAGGTTATTCAGCTTGTCGATACCCACTGCGTTGGGTCACTAGGATATGTAAAGGTTGGTTCGAGTTATAAGTCACAAACTAGAGATAAACCAATTAATTGAGAGAATGATTATCAATAGAGAAATAGTCGCTTTCATCTCGCTTTGAAAAGTTGAACGAACTGATAAGTGTAAATAGGTACAGTTTAGTAATATCATGGCTTTTTAGAGTAAGCGTAAGAAAAATACATAATTAAGTATTTGCTTTAAAATACATACATATTTTAATAAAAATATATCAACAATTTTTTTATTTATAATTATTTAGAAATTGATAGTGTTTAGTGTGCATTAAAAAAAAACAATTACCTTTTTTCAAAATAAGGCCGCTAGATATTACGACTACAACGTTACTTAAAACAATGAGTGTTCCAATAACATAAGCTACCTATTTGTAAGTTAACAATTGTTCTGTCCCCGAAGTTCTGTAATACTCTTCGTAATGGTCAATCCGAGACTCTTCACTTTTATTCACACTCAAACTATTGTTTGTAATATAATATGACATATTAATATTCGTAATTAATTAAAAAATTCAACAATGATCAACGATAAGTAGATTCGTTTACTTATAAACTACATGTCAATACTTTGGTTTCTGATTTATGAATGACTTGATGCCAAAGATTTTCGGCGAAACGCGGCATCTCGAGAATACTGCCTCACGATTATGTTTTATGTATTTTACTATGTCATTAAAGTACATAATTTTAAAACGATTCAAGTTATTTGACTCTGTCTGTACATATGTATAATTTTCTTCCAAATTTTGTTATAGATATCGCTTATGTAATCGACTTACCAAGATTATGATATAAGATAAACAATAGATAAATAAAAAACATTCTTTTATAAGTAACCGAACTTTAAAGTAGTTTTTATAACATAGTGTTTTAAGTTATAGTAATGTAAAGTTCAATGATTTATTACAATTACCAGATTAGGCCCCCTCGGCAGCGACTCAAGCTAGGTCCGTTGCCTCGGTGTGGAGCCCTTGAGTGCGCTGCTCGCGCGATACAGTGACACAAAAATTTACATCACTGCTACAATACTACACGATCACCCCCACACACGTGCATGCTACACGCTTACACATGGAAGTGGAAGGGTTTTATTTTTTCCCTTATCGAACTGAAAAAACTCAAATTTTCCGATAAAAAATATATGGAGGGGTTGTTGAGGCGTGTATGCTTGGTACACATATGCGTCTCAACAACTCAAACATATATGAATAGTTAGCTAAGTTAGGTCGCGAGTTTGCATGTAACAGGCAACAGCCAAGCGGAGGTGTGCCGTGCACCCTTGAGCTAGTTGCCTAAATAAAATCGGCTGAGTGCCTTAAGCGCTCGCTTTAGTAGTTCGGTGAAGCTGTTAAGACCTTGCTAGGTAAATAGCGTGGTCAGTTCGAAAAAAAATATTACAACATATCAACAACATAATTAGTTGAAAAAATGTGGCGTCTTTAAACTAACTTAAATATCATTGTGACTTGAAGATTTTATAACGTGATAACAGGTTATCAATCAAGTTGTGGTATAAATTATTTCGTATTTTAATCATTTCCTCTAACGTATCATCATCACATGGGGCTCTAAATAATTAATTTTTAAGTAATAAATACAAAATTACAATTTTTTTTTAATTCATTATTAAGTTTAATAACCTAGAAAAAGTTATTCAGCAACTAGGTGATCCCCGGGGCTTCACATTCGCTTTTTAAAAAGTAACCATAAAAGTGTAAAGATAAAAGTGTCTTACAAGATGACGTCGAATTTCAGAAATTCTCTTTCAAATACATTTGTCGTCACCTATAATCCCATTATACTACTATGCCTATACTCTTCACGCAACTTTAAGTATAACAAAAATACATACCCATGCGAATGGGATTACAGTTTATAAAATACTAGCCTCTGCCCGCGACTTCGTTCGTGAGGAATAGATACACCAACACGCAGCAGTTCTCAAAAGAAAAAAACATCCCGATTTTGAAACATTTCCATATGTGCTTCGCTCCTGTTGGTCTTAGCGTGATAATATATAACCTATAACCATTCTCGATGAATGAGCCATATAACACTGAAAGAATTATTCAAATCGGACCAGTAGTTCCTGAGATTACCACTACAACGTCACAACGTCACAGACTCACAAACTTTACCTCTTTATAATATTAGTATAGATGAACAAATAAACAAACATTATATTTTTATAAGTTAAATATGTATATTATAACCGTGTGTAATAATTATGTTTCTAATTGAAAATTACAGAAAGAGTCGAAGAATTAATATTTTGCATTACATAAATTAATTAAATGAAGATATAAAAGTTATTCGTGAGAAGTCGGAACGATAACTAAAAAAATAACGAAAAATATATAATTAAGTCTAGTAATTCTCTATGTATTCTATCTCTTTCTAGTATATGACTGATTTCATTTGATATAGAAGTCATTCTTCACGCAACTAATAGTGCCACTAGTTTCCTTGCGTTGTTACAAAATTCTTGTTTATCTTTATCTTAATATATATATTTCTTGTGTGCGTGTGTATGTGACTGAACTCCTCCTAAACGGCTGGACCGATTTTGAAGAAATTTCGTGTGCGTGTGACAGTGGATCCGAGAAAGGTTTAGATTCACATTTGGACCCGGTAGGTGGCGCTGCGGTTGAATTTTAGGGATTTTTTAATTATTAAAGCAGGACAACGTCCGCAGGGACCGCTAGTTTATATTAATATTTTTCTAGTCAGATGTATACTTATTTATTTACATTATATTTATTTCAATAGTCCTTACGCTAAATCATAGGTATACATACGCTTAAACAGGATGACACATGTTAGTTAATATTGAGGCATCTTAATGCGATATCACCATACGCAGTTTCCTCCAGGCGAACTTCAACCACTCCGCCGCTGCACAAGATTTGCTCGTGCAGCCAGTGGCGGAGTGAGGCATCGGGCTCGCGGTCGCCTCGGAGCCGTATTATGTTCCCTCCCAGCCACAGTGGGCTGGGGACCGGAATGGCTCTCTGGCGATAATTGCCAGCCGGGGTTCGCCTCTCCTGGCGGTACGGGAGAGGGGTGATAGGTTTGTGGCAGCCGTCTGGGGGGAGTACGCCATTGTGGGGGTGTACTTCTCCCCTAACAGGCCCCTGTGGGAGTTCGAGGCGTTCCTTGGCTCTCTGCAGGGAGCTGTGAGGCGGCTGTCGCCGCTCCCCGTGGTCTTCATGGGCGATTTAAATGCTAAATCGAGGACCTGGGGAGCGGCAGCCACGGACCTGAGGGGCGTGGCCGTTGAGGAGTGGGCAGCCGAAGTGGGGCTGTCCCTCCTCAACCAGGGGAACGTCCACACGTGCGTGCGGCAGAACGGAGGGTCTGTGGTAGACGTCTCGTTTGCCACCCTGTCTGTCGCACGCCGTGTCCGGGGGTGGAGGGTGCTTGAGGAGGTGGAGACCTTATCGGACCACCGATATATCAGGTTCGAGGTCTCCATCTCCCATGCCGGGATCAGTACCCGCCCCCGGAGGGGCGCGAAGTTCCCTTGTTGGGCGGTGAGCCGCCTCAACCGTGAACTTGCGGAAGAGGCGGCCATCGCCCAGGCATGAGCCATGCCGCCCCCCCCCCCCCCAGGACGATGTTGACGCGTCCGCAGCTCGCCTCCGTGGTGTCCTCACGGAGGTTTGCGACGCGTCGATGCCGCGGAGCGTACACCGCCCAGACAAACGGGCGGTGTACTGGTGGTCGCCGGAGATCGCCGATCTCCGGGCGGCCTGTACCGTGGCCCGGCGGCTGTTCGGGCAGAGCCGCCGACGGCGGCACCGGGACCCCGAGGCGGAGGCCCGGCTGTATGGCAGCTATAGGGAGTGCAGGAAGACCCTGCAGGCTGCCATCAGCCGGGCGAAGGAAGCGGCATGGGAGGAGCTGCTGCAGACGCTGGAGGAGGATCCTTGGGAGCGCCCGTATCGGATCGTACGCAATAAGTTGCGATCCTGGGCGCCTCCGGTGACGGAGTCCCTCCTGCCGGAGATGGTGGCGAGGATCGTGGGTGAGTTATTCCCCGACCCTCCGCCGCTCTCGGCTCCTCTCATGCCTCCGCCTCGGGCGGAAGTTGAGGAGGTGTCGGACAGTCCTCCCTCAATCACGGAGGAGGAGATGGGGAGGGCTGTTGAACGCCTCCTCAACCGGCGGAGAGCGCCCGGCCCTGATGGGGTCCCGGGCCAAGTGCTCGGCCTTGCGCTGGGCCATCTTGGGGGGTGGCTTCGGGAGCTGTTCGACCGGTGTTTGGCGGTCGGGCAGTTTCCGAGGCTCTGGAAGTTGGGGCGGCTCTGCCTCATAGCGAAAGAGGGTCGCCCTCCGGACTGCGCTTCTGGATATCGGCCCCTCGTCCTGCTGGACGACGTCGGGAAGGTGCTGGAGAGGGTCATCTCTTCCCGAGTCGTCCAGCACCTGGAGGGAGTGGGGCCAAATTTGTCAGACGCGCAGTTCGGCTTCCGCACAGGACGTTCCACAGTGGGCGCCCTGTGCCTCCTAAAGTCGCTGTCGACGGAGGCGATCTTCTAAGGGGAGAGGGTCTTGGCGGTGTCCCTAGACATCGCCAACGCCTTCAACAGCCTGCCGCACGGTGTCATACGGGAGGCTCTCCGATATTTCGGAGTGCCTCCGTACCTGCGGCGGCTGTTGGAGGCATACCTGGAGGACAGGGAGGTCGCATACGTCAACGGCGACGGACGGATGGTCCAGCGGGCTAAAAGGCGGGGCGTTCCACAGGGGTCGGTCCTGGGGCTGCTCCTGTGGAACATGGGCTACGACTGGGTGCTCCGCGGCGTGCTCCCATATGGAGCGCGCCTAATCTGCTACGCGGATGACACCCTAGTCGTAGCCCGGGGGGGTGACTGGAGAGAGGTAGAGGGCCTGGCCACGATGGCCGCAACCCTCGTGGTCAGACGCATAAGAAGGTTGGGCCTCAGGGTGGCCCTCGAGAAGACCGAGGCCATACTTTTTCATGGGCCTCGGAGGGGGCCACCACCTGGGGCCCACATTATGGTGGAGGGCGCCCGGATCAATGTGGGTGCCCACATGAGGTACCTGGGCCTCACCCTGGACGGGCGCGGGCGGGTTGAGCCCCACTTCATGGGGCTCGGGCCGCGAATTACTAGGGCGGCGGCGGCACTCGGCCGGCTGCTCCCCAATATTGGGGGGCCGGGTGCCGGGTGCCGTCAACTCTTCATGGGAGTCGTGTGGGCGATGGCCGCCTACGGGGCACCGGTCTGGGCTGATGCCCTCGGTGCCACCAACGTGCGCGCGCTGCGTACTACGCAGCGTACGGTGGCACTGAGGGCAATCCGGGCATACCGGATGGTGTCATCGGCGGCGGCCTTTGCGCTTGCCGGCTCCCTTCCCTGGGAGCTGGAAGCTGGGGTGCTCGCCGCCGTGTACGAATTCACGGCGGCGAGGAGGCGTAGTAGGGAGCCTCCGGCTCCCAGGGAGATAGAAGTTAAAAGGCGAGAGATGCGAGAAGAGGCTATAGGGAGGTGGATGCAGGACCTAGCGGACGCGCGCTTCGGGAGGCACACCGTCGACGCCGTCCGCCCGGTCCTGCGGGAGTGGATTGGGAGGAGATGGGGCTCCCTGTCGTTCAGGCTGGTGCAGGTGCTGACCGGACACGGTTGTTTCGGGTGGTACCTGCACCGAATCGCTCGCAGGGAGCTGACCGCCGCCTGCCATGAGTGCGGCGCTGAGGAAGATACCGCACAGCACACTCTCTCTGAGTGTGCTGCGTGGGAGGTGGAGCGCCGCACTCTGGTGGCGGTGGTAGGAGATAATTTATCGCTGCCAAACGTGGTCTCGTCCATGCTCGGCAGCGAATAGGCGTGGCAAGCAGTGGCCTCCTTTTGCGAGGAAGTCATCTCGCAAAAGGAGGCAGCGGAGAGGGCCCGCGAGGCGGACCCCTTCAGTGACCGTCTTCACCCTAGGAGGACCGGCAGGAGGAGGCGGCGCTTTGCCCAACTCCTCCTGCCACCGTAGCCGGACCTGAGGGGATGCAGTCGGGGGGCTCATCCCCTCATTGCACAGATCCGGCGGACGAGGGGGGGCAGCTGGCGTGTACCCAGCTACCTCTCTATAGGTAGGAGCCCGGCGGCAACCTTCCGCCGGGTGGACCGTTGGGGCGGCTATTCAAGGGAAATAGCATAGAACGATCACTTGCCGCCCCAACATCACGGTCTGTCGGTACACCGTGGGGTTTTAGTCCGTGCGAGTCGGACATGACCCACTCTCTCCCCCGGGAGGGTGGGTATCCATAAGGGATTTCCCCACGTAAAAAAAAAAAAATAATATTAATCTTAATGCGATATCTAACAAATAAATCACCTTAGGCAAACGCCAGACCAATGCGCTGTGCAACATGCGTAAACGTTAATCAATCTATATTCTAAACCAATGCTATTCCCATTTTAAAAATTTTAGTATAATTAATGTGTGTTGTAGACTACTTTTCGGTATAAAAGACAATAAAAAAAAGATCGTCCAAGTTAGACTTTTTTTTAAATTACTTCACGTTATGTACATAAAAAAACAGTTCAAGATTCATTTTATTTTTTAAAAGATCAATTCATTCTCTATATAAGTTGGTGCATTTAATATTTTATTACTAATTTGGTCAATTCGAAAAACTATTACCAAAAAATCCGGATTGCAAATATGACTGTGCTTTAGAAGCCCATAACTTAACAAAAATAAAGTCCTGTGAAAATCAATCCAACCGTTTTGGAGATTACTCGGAACAAACAGAAATTTTATAGATTTTTTAATTATGAATAGCGTATATGCATTCATATCCATTTATGAAAACACTGCTATTTTACCAACAGAAGCCACATTTTTACTATATGTACAGATATTAACTTAAATATTCATATTTATAAATGCTCGTTAAATGTAAAAAAATAATTTAGAATATAAACTATTCCAATAATTCTTGTCACGTTCGTTACAATAGTTTCCATGTCATTGTTGTACAAATTACCAGGCAGGAAGCAAGGATTTTAAATCGTCCAAATGTTCAAATTTTAGAGCCTCAGCGTTTTTAGATAGTAAGTATTCATACTACTAAACATAAAAATCAAAAGATTTCATTTTTAATTATAATGCATAAACTCAAGAAATACTTCACTTTTTTATATCATAGGAGACAAAGGTATATATTAGGTCATATATCAGGTGGGTTATCTGATTTTAAGTAATCATGACCGTCCATATATACCAGTGACACCAGAGGAGTCGCAAATGCGTTGCCAGCCTGTGTTGATGGGGAAAGGGGGAAGAAAGCGTAGGAGGGTAACACGAGAAGAGGGAGGTGGGTCTCCGGCACTCTCCCGGATCGAACAAAACGCAACAATGCAAGCACTGTTACTTCACATCGGTTTTCTGTAAGGGGATGGTACTACCCCGAGCAAGCCGACCCATTCATGCTGAAACCAGTCACAGCTTCAGCGTGACTTAAGTACCTACAAAGAAGTAGATAATAAGTATTTATACTACTAACATAAAAATCAAAAGATTTATTTTTTTATTTATAATGGATAAACTTAAAAAATAACTGATTTGAAAAATCCTTCTCGAGTAAAATGAACCTTACTTTAAAGATCTGAACAAAATCTAGTAATAATACCCTTAGAGTAGAACATGTGTAGTTAAATTTGTTACATCAACACAATAAATAACTATATGAACCAAAATACCTACTGCTTACCCTACAACAGTTAAAGATCATAAATATATACTTGAAAGCAAGGGCTTCTTCAATCATGATCATAATATGTAAATAACATCATTAAATACACAAAACATAACCATGAACAAGCATTCTCGAGATGCCGTGACTGTAATATTTGTCATCAACTCAATACTCATTCTTTGCTCAGAAATCAAACTATTAACATGTATCTTGTAATATTCGTTACACAAAGCAATATAAATATTATGCGATCCATGTTAAATTTGTAAAATAACTATGAATCTGAATATCTCGGATTTTATTGCAAACATTACGTTGAGTGTGAACAAAAGTGAAATGTCCAGGATTGATTATTACGAAGAATACAAAGTTTCTGAGAGAGAGCAATCGCTAACTTACAAATGGGTGGCGTATGTTGTTGGAACACTTATTGTGTTAAGTAACGTTCTAGTGGTAATATCTAGCGGCCTCATTCTAAAAAAAGGTATTACTTTCATTAATTACTGAGTATTATCAATTTTTAAACAATTATTAATAATATGCATTTTAATACAGTTCGTAGTTTAAGATACAATCAATGTCTAATATTTTTTCTTGAACTTGTATTTGACCATAAGACATTCATTTGCAATTTAAAAGCATAAACTTGATTTAATTAAACATATAGATAGTTCAGTCTGTAAATTTATTTTTTGCAATGTTTTTTTTAAGATTACTTTGTGCTAATGAGTACTAACATGATGTAAACATTGTAAACATTTAAAACAAAACCGGCTCGAACGCTTTTATACACTGGTGTATATCATTCTGCAATTAATAATATAAGAAACACCAATTATAATTTTAGAAATCGTATGAGAATAATTACAGGGAATTTAAGTTTTATTTAATCTCTACCTAATATGTGAAATCGTGTACATGTTTAAATTAAATGAAAACAGTGTATTATGTTAAATCGAAATTATTATGATAATTATTGACAATACTTTTTTTTTTAACTTTATTTTTGGCAACCAATCTTTCCGATTATTACTGCCATTGTCACGTAGTCAATAATATCACAAACTTCGTGCGATCATTCCAATATTAAGCATCGTGTGAAACCATATTCTAACAAGATGGTGGATCCCTTGCTAGAACCTTCCAGGGAGTTTTTGTGGCATCTCAGAATTTTATGCTCCGTGTTATTATTTTCCATTCACTTCACTTATGAATAATAAACTAACTATATTACGTAAAACACCACCAACTTTACACAATATATAGTCAAATAATACAGGATTATGAATAAAATATAAAATCCACTACATGACAGACTAAAATCCCGCCAAAAACTCCTTGACAATACTTTATGAGTAGTAGTAGTAATAATATTCGTCCAATAGGACAGGCGAAGGAATTAATCCATACTGCCAAATCTGAAGATGTCAATATAGGTAATTTTTATGTATTCTTTAGTCCGTTTTCTTTTATATCCAAGTGAATGTAAAGGCTTAAGCGCCAAATCTTCTATATAATCTCGTAAATTTTTAACCATCTTTTTTATCTTCTTAATTTTCTAGTCGTTTCCTTTGCCAATTCTGAAGTTGTCGATACGGATAGTTCTTATGTATTCTTTAGTCAGTTTTCTTCTATATCCGAGTTAATATAAAGGAATAAGCGCCAAATCTTCTATATAATATTGCAGACATTTTTTATCTTAATCTTCGAATAATCATTAAAAAAATGTTATTTCTCCAAGTGTTGAGTTGATAAAGTCAAAGTTAGGTTTAAAATTATCAGGATAAGTTAGTAGATAGATATTCAAGTAAAGTATCGTACAGTTTAAATGTTAGAACAAGATGGTGGTGCTCTTGTTACAACTTTCCTGGGAATTTTTGTGGCATCTCAGAATTCATGATCCGTGTTATCATTTTTCATTCACTTTACTTATGCACAATAAACTAACCGTATTACATAGAAAACTGCCAACTTTAGACAATATAGAGTCAAGTAACACAAGATTATGAATAAAATATAAAATCCATTACATGACAAACTGAAATCCCGCCAAAAACTCTGAATACTTTATGAACAAAATTATTCTTCTTTTTCGTGTTTTGGCTCAGCAGAAGCTTTGCCAGTGTAAATATTTTGTTTCAATAAGGATTACAACATATTTTATGTAACAAATGTCGTGTAATTATTTCAATGTTTCAACAAGATTGTGGTTCCCTTGTTAGAAATTTCGAGGGGGTTTTTGTGGCATCTCAGATTTCATGGTCCGTATTATTATTTTCCATTCGCTTCACTTATGCATAATTAACGAACTGTATTTCCCGCACACCCGATTAGGCCTCCCACGGCAGCGGCTCAAGCCTAGGTTCGATCCCTCGGTAGGGAGCCCTTGAGTGCGTTGCTTGCGCGATACGGTGACACACAAATATACATCACTGCTACAACACTACACGATCACCCCCACACACGTGCACGCCTACACGCTTACATATGAAAGTGGAAGGGTTTACTTTTTTCCCTTATCGAACTGAAAAACTCTCAATTTTCCGATAATAAATATATGGAGGAGTTGTTGAGGCGTGTATGCTTGGTACACATATACGTTTCAACAACTCATACATATATGAATAGTTAGCTAGGTTAGCTAAGATAGGTCGCGATTTTGCAAGCAACAGGCAACAGCCAAGCCGAGGTGTGCCGTGCACCCTTGAGCTGGTTGCCAAAATAAAATCGGCTGAGTGCCTCAAGCGCTCGCCTTAGTAGTCCGGTGAAGCTGTTAAGACCTTACTGGGTCAATAGCGTAGACATTTCGAAAAAAAAAAAAAACCGAACTGTACTACGTAAAACACCACCAATTTTACAAAATATAGAGTCAAATAACAAAAAAAGTCAAAAAACACATAAATCACTTGAACGTAAATGTAACGTGCCTGTCCTTTTTATTTACGTGGAAAAAAAATGTTGCAGATCTCTAGGAATAAGTAATAAAAAACATTTATATCATTTTAGAAATGACTGTCTGTCTCTGTGTCTGTTTATATGAACACGCATCACTGCTAAAGTAATGGGTTCACAATAAAACCCCACCAAGAATTCTTTGAGAATAGCATAGTCTTTGTTTCATAAAGATCGCTCCACTCTATCAAAAGTTATTATAATTTTAATGATGATATGGCGTAAAATAAGAGAGAAAAGTAGATAAGTAAATGGACTTTATACATTTAGATGACTTTATTGATCACTGTTTTTAACATAGGGTTCCACGCGAACAAAGTCACGGGCACAGCTAGTTATGAATAGAATGTAAAATTCACTACATGACCGACCAAAATTCCAACAAGGACTCCAAACAAAAGTCGGGACCAATTTCAATGAAATTTTGTAAACAAGGAGTCTATTAAAAAAGGTTATATAAAACTTCAATATTAATTACAAATATTATGCAATACGAGTACAGCTAGAATAACGAGAAGAAGATGATTACTGAAATAAAAAAAGATGTGGTGTCGTGGGACACCGGGTAGGAACGAAGTTCCTTCGGCTAATGTAGAATCGACACAATTTGCAAAAAAAAATCGTGCTCAATTTTATGTAATCGTAATTCAAATTACCAGTTAAAATAACAAAATATGTCTCTTTATTTTTGTTTGACAACATAAAATTACATATAAATAGAAATAATTACAAAAAAGGAGAAAGAGAAAGGTATTATACACTACTCGCTTGTGTATACGACCGTCGCGCCTGCGCACGTCTCATTTAACGGTTTAATCCACGCACTTTTCGTTACGGTTTTACTATCACTTTTTTTTCAGTTCGGTTGCGCAGCAAAATCCCTATCTCTAACCTCTTTCCAAATCTTGAACTAACTACGCTATTGGCCTTGCAAGGCGTTTGCAGCTTCACCGGACTACAATAAAAAATGTGTTTTTAGACGACGAACAAAATTAATGTAACGCATATAATAAGTACGCTTCATGTCATAGAATTATAAAAGAATTACGAAATTCAGAAGTAATTAGCTTATTAACGCGTAGATTATTTTAAAGTAGCAAATGATTAACCGAGTAAGGACCTTGAAATGTTGTATAACTGGTACATAATTTGTACTCGTATTTAGAGTATGGTTGATTTGATCAATATCTTAAACACATCGACTGCAGGTTCTGTGGCGAAACCAGTTAGAACTAATCGTTAAAATTTAGAGTCTGTAGCGTCATCGATTCATTGCTCATATGGCTTATCGATCGTGACCATATTGATGTATACTTTTATTGTATTCTTATTTATTACTAGCAGCCGCTCGCGACTTTGTCTGTGTTTATTTTTGGAACGAAGTTCCTTACGGTAGGCTTGGAGGAGATAGGGATTTTGCTGTGCGACCGAAGTGAAAGTGTCGTGGGACACCAGGTAGGAACGAAGTTCCTTCGGCCAATGTAGAATCGACACAATTTGCAAAAAAAAATCGTGCTCAATTTTATGTAATCGTAATTCAAATTATCAATTAAAATAACAAAATATGTCTCTTTATTTTTGTTTGACAACATAAAATTACATAGAAATAGAAGTAATTTAAAAAAAAGGAGAAAGAGAAATGTATACACTACTCGCTTGTGTATACGACTGTCGCGCCTACGCACGTCTCATTTAACGGTTTTATTCCACGCACTTTTCGTTACGGTTTTACTATCACATTTTTTTCAGTTCGGTCACGCAGCAAAATCCCTATCTCCTCCAAGCCTGCCGTAAGGAACTTCGTTCCAAAATGTGATAGTAAAACCGTAACGAAAAGTGCGTGGAATAAAACCGTTAAATGAGACGTGCGCAGGCGCGACAATCGTATACACAAGCGAGTAGTGTATAATACCTTTCTCTTTCTCCTTTTTTGTAATTATTTCTATTTCTATGTAATTCTATGTTGTCAAACAAAAATAAAGAGACATATTTTGTTATTTTAATTGATAATTTGAATTACGATTACATAAAATTGAGCACGATTTTTTTTTGCAAATTGTGTCGATTCTACATTAGCCGAAGGAACTTCATTCCTACCTGGTTTCCCACGACACCACATTCTTTTTTTTATATCAAGGCAAACGTACAGATAGGTCTTCTAATGTTAAGTGATTACCACCGTCCATAGACACTTGCAACACCAGGGGATTCGCAAGTGCGCTGTCAGTAGAGGCTGAGGTGGGGGGAGGGAAAGAGGAAGGAAAGAGGAGAGGTGGGCCTCCGACGCTCTCAGTGACAAAACGAAACGCAACAATGCAAGCACTGTTATTTCACGTTGGTTTTCTGTGAGAGGATGGTACTACCCCGGGCGAGCTGACCCATCTACTCTGAAACCAGTAAGTAATAGCTTCAGTTATCTACCATCTACAATTTCTGGTGCATCGTAGTAATAACGCGCTCTTTTAAAAATCATTCTGTAATGTATATTTATAACATTGTTAATGTATATTAAGATAATGTATTAGGTACAAAATAATACCGAAAACTAATACTTACTACCTTCATAGTGTCTCCTTAAAAAAATCAGAATACTAAATTTCACTTCTACCACATGTAAACAAAACTACAAACGACTTTTTGTTTACTTTCTATCTGAATTGCTAAATACCAATATCTATAGACCTAAGTTTCAAAATGACGGATTCTTATACAAATTTCCATTCCTTTTTAATTGTTTTGGGGTTGACTTTGCCAAAATCCTCGCTTACCTCGCGTTTTGCTCACTTACAATGTAAAATGGAAATTTTATTGATAGTGTGTTGATATTTCAGCCAGTCGATTACTTTTTTTTTTCGAACTGACTACGCTATTGACCCAGCAAGGTCTAACAGCTTCGCCGGACTACACCGGTCGGTTACTCATTTAGATACATACATAGATAACAACTTCTAATGTAATAAATATGCAGTAATAATGATATAACAGATATACATTCAATTTGTGACTTTCGTTCCATATATGATAAGGCTGATAACACAAAATTCGTCCACTAGAATATATCGAATAGTATCGAGAATCTTATTCGTTATTTACAAAATGCTATCGTACAACCCGCCTGAAACTAAAATATCATCCACACCACCTGGATGGGTGGGGGTCTTTTTTTTTCTCGAACTGACTACGCTATTGACCTAGCAAGGTCTTAACAGCTTCAGCGGACTACTAAGGCGAGCGCTTAAGGCACTCAGCCGATTTTATATTGGCAACCAGCTCAAGGCTCAAGGGTGCACGGCACACATCGGCTTTGCTGTTGCCCGTTGCATGCAAAATCGCGACCTATCTTAGCTAACCTAGCTAACTATTCATATATGTTTGAGTTGTTGAAACGTATATGAGTACCAAGCATATCCGCCTCAACAACTCCTCCATATCTTTTTGTCGGAAAAATTGAGAGTTTTTCAGTTCGATAAGGGAAAAAAAATTATCAAAAATAACCCTTCCACCAAAATGAGTAGCGTGTAGGCGTGCACGTGTGTGGAGGTGATCGTGTAGTGTTGTAACAGTGATATATGGGTGTGTCACCGTATCGCGCAAGCAACGCACTCAAGGGCTCCCTACCGAGGGATCGAACCTAGGCTTGAGCCGCTGCCGTGGGAGGCCTAATCGGGTGTGTGGGAGCGAAATTAACCCCTAGACCGCGGCGGCGCGATCTGTAGTTACGCGGGCGTGGGCGTGAGCACGCTCTGTTGCGAGGGACAGGCTGGTACTGATCGTTCGCTGACGTGATATCGCGGGAGTGTCGGTGAAAATGTGTCGCGGACGTCTTTTATAACGCCCAGCGTTGGGCACGGGTTCGTAATTCACGGCGGATACCACTAACGGACTGGAACGAATCGCGGCTCGCTCGACATAGCTGTTTGTAAGTGATTTTATATACGCCCAGATAGACGGCATCTCCAGGTCCCTGTGGAGATCCGACTTCCGGACCAAACAAGGAGCACCGGTGATTTTACGCAGAGCCCGGGTCTGCAAAACTTGAAGCGTATCTAGATTCTTCGCGTGGGCGAAAACCGGACAACTATACGTCATTACCGGACGAATACAAACTTTATATATTGTGAGCTTTTATGTCTGAGGGACAGTTTGCTCTTCTGACAGAGTAGATAATGGAGGCCACCCAAGACCATAGCGGCTTTGTCTCGCATTCTCTTAATATGGGGATCGAACGTTAAGTGACGGTCTAAAGTGACGCCGAGATACTTGACCTCGGTAGTCCAAGGTATCTCGGAATCGTATAGCCTTATGGGCTTTAGCTTATTAACGCGATATCTAGGATCGAAGAGTATCGCGGCACTCTTATCGGGATTAATACCTATACGACATCGAAGAAACCAGTCACCGAGCGTGCTAACGGCTTTTTCGATGCGATTCCTAAGGACTTTCGGCCGCCAGCCAGAGGCGTAGATAACTCATCATCAGCATAACAATCTACCTCGACTCCCGGGAGCTTAGGTAGGTCGCTGATGAACAGGTTGAAGAGGGTGGGCGCGAGAATTGAGCTTTGTGGCACACCTGAGCGTATCGGACGGGGCGATGAGAGTTCGCCGTCTACTCTAAAACGGAAGGTTCTATCGGCTAAATACTCGCGGATGATATGAACTAACCTATCTGGTATACCGGCTTGATTTAACTTATATATGAGCCCTTTGTGCCAGACCTTATCGAAGGCCTTGGCGACATCGAAAAAGACTGCTATCGTACGTTTCGGATTAGTGTTTCCCACGGGCGGATCCGGCGCCGGATGCGGATCTTTATTAAAATTAGAGAATATATACTCCGTGAGGCGGAGTACTTGGTCCGGACAAGAGTGTTTGGCGCGAAATTCAAACTGTTCAGGCGTTATTAAACTACGGTCGTTTATCGTAACCTGGAGACGGTTCAGAAGGAGCCGCTCGTAAAGTTTACCTAATGTATCTAATAAACTGATCGGGCGATAGCTATCGGGAAGCGTAGCTTTCTTGCCGGGCTTGTGAATTCCTATCACTACGGCCCTCTTCCAGACGGCTGGAAAATGGCCCTGGGACATGGCCGCATTGAAGATGCAGACCAGTAGAGCTATGATGCGGTCAGGAAGGAGCTTCAGAACCTCGTTCCTGATCCCATCGGGACCTGGGGACTTCCTAGGTTTGAGACGCTTGATGGCGGCCGAGACTTCGTCAAACGTTATCGGGGTTAAAGTATCCGCCGGAGGAGACGCGAGTGCATGCTCTACGGCTGTATTGATAGACTCTATGATGGAAGGGTCAGTATTATGAGTGTTTGGCGAACACTGTTTCTCTAAACTCGCGGCGAGACATTCTGCTTTGTCAGTGTTATCGAACGCGGGAGGCAACCCGGGGCCTCTGTCGAGAGGGGGCATTGGAATGACCGTATCGGACTTAAACTTTCGCGTGAGGGCCCAGAATGCCAGGTGCGACGGCTGGAGATCCTCCAGAAACCTGTCCCACCTGTCACCCCGGATCTCAGAAATACGAGACTTAACTACTTTCCGTAAGACACGTAAGCGTTCGCGGTTCTCAGCGGTCGGGTAAGCGTCGTGAGCACGAGTCGCGGCGTTCTTTTCCGTGATCAATGCTCTCACGTCATCAGGGAGTATAAAACGGCGTTCGTTCGCCGCTTGTACCTCTTTCGTGGTCTCCCTGACGGCAGTCTGGAGATAATCAACCAGGGTATCGATGGCTGAAATCCGCGTCGGCTTTGGACACCAATACGTCCGGGATTCTGTCTAAACTATTAGGCGACGGACTTTTTTTAAAATATTCGCTAAGTTTCGCGTAATCGGCCACTCTGATCGGCGTCGGGCTGAAGTCAGAGTTATGTCCTAACTGTAATAGACCCGGGCGATGATCCGAGTCGAGTTCGTGTATGACTGATATGAGTCGTACAGGAAGCGCGACATTTTTTAGCAAAGCTACATCTAAAACTGACGGTCGGCAGTGATCTTGATAGTGCGTGGGTTCCGGAGGAGCTATGACGTCAAATGCGAGAGCCTCACCTAGTTCGTCGAGTATCCTCCCGTTACGGGAGGTACACGGACTGTTCCAGATGACGTTCCCGCAGTTGAGGTCCCCCGCTATAATAACTGAGTTACCTAAATTAAATAGCGCCTGCAGGTCGGATTCGAGCAACGCTTTATTTGGTGGTAGGTACGCGGAGACAAGAGTAATATCAGAGTGGCCCGTCATACCAAGGCGGCATACTGACACTTCCATATGAGTAAGCGCGGGCGGATCTAAAGGCATGCAATATAGTGAGCGCCTAAAATAGATTAAAGTGCCGCCCCCGCGGGCAACACGATCGTTTCTAACGATGCAGTAATTCGCGATTCTTGGGTTACGCATACTCGGTTTAAGCATCGTTTCCTGGATGAGGAAAACGTTAATCTGTCTATCGCGTAAAAAGTCAGCTACTAGATCGCGCTGTGTCCCAAGGGATCTCGCGTTGAAAAACGAGAGACATAGACCGCGTGGTTTGATTTTATTTAATCCCGGGAATTTTAAAAATTATTTAAGAGATGGTGAACGGGCGAGGCGCTGAATAGTGGCTCCGATAGCCGGAAAACGCGCTAGAGCGGTGAGGAGACCAAAGTCCTCTTCTACCTCGACGATGGCGTGGAAAGCGAGGACCTCCTGCATATCGTGCTCGCGGAGTAAATGCTTCATCCAGTCGAATTTCCCAGAGAGAGAGGATGATGAAGCATTATTCGCTTGTGGTGGCGGTGCCTGAGGCCTGGAAGAGGCCTGATGCTGAGGTCGAGGGGCCCAGGGGGCCATAGGGGCCCGCCCGGGTTGGGCCGCGCGTTGCACAGAGGGTGGCGAGCGCGGTGAAGTCGTGGGCGCGGGAGGCGCCCGGCAGGCCCGGGAAGGCCTCCACGGACATGAGAGGTGGAGGCGGAGGGCGGGCGACGGCTGCAGGCGCCCTGGGCGGCTGCCTCGCCTGACGGGGACATTGTGTGCGCGGTGCGCGGGGACAGCCACGATAATTCGCGGGGTAACCCGCGTTACCGCAGAGCACACAGCTGGGAGGATCGGGAGTGCCAGGAGTGCGCTCGCACTCCTTCGTGGCGTGGTCTCCCAGGCACTTGACGCACCTGGGACGAAGATGACAGTTCTTCGCGGAGTGGCCATAACTCTGGCAGTTATGGCACTACGAAGGAATGTGGGTCTTGCGTGGGGGCTCAACGGTAATACCGTTGAGGCCACACACCGAAGTTAGTGAAAAAATGGCCTTGCCCTCCTGCGACCGGTCGAGGAGGACAAGTACCATACTATATGGGGCGCGAGTGCGTGGGTGGTACATCCGATGTACCTCACGCACTGGGTAATTCTTCTCCTTAAGGGAGAGGGTGACGTCCTCGACCGAGATTTCGGCCGGGACACGGCGAAGCACGACACGCAGGAGGCGCTCGTCCTCTAGAGCGTACGTGAAATACGCGAGCTTCGATTCAGTAAGGAATCGTATAAGAGCGCGGTGGTCGTCCGACGTGGGACATTTAACGCGAATGCCCGCCGGAGTGCTGAGTACGTTTGTGTAATTTATATTACGCGTCTTCAAACTGTTCGAGATTGAAGTCCATCGGGACTTGTCCTGTATCGTAACAGGAGGCGGCGGGCGCAGCTTCCTACCTGCGAAACCTTGCGTGAGCGGGACGGAGCTATTCGCATTCGGCTTACGCGACGGTATAGCCGAGGTCGACGGCACACGAGCGCCACCTATGTTGGCGACTTTTTGAGGGCCTACGGAACCCGAATCCGTCGGGCTGCCCGGACGACGCTTTTTGTGTGAGACGGTTGTATAACCGTCTCTGTCTGATTGCGCAGAAGGCGCGGGAATCGCGGTCGGAATTGCGGACGCGGTCGACACGGCGGACGTTGTTTCGTCTAGCTCCATCTCGGAGTCGGACTCCGTGCTAGAGCTCGAGATCGGGGCCTCAAGAAGGCCCTTATCGCGCGCATCGAGAGGCGATTGCGGCGAGAGCGTACTGAACGAATCCGCGGTCGGGAGGTTCGCGACAAATTGAGTGCCCTCGAAGGGCAGGAACGTTTCGATAACCATTTTGTTTACTTCCTTTTCGTCCCAACCGCGCGCACGGAGGCTGAGACGAAACCTATCCGCAGCGGGCGAGTCCATCGCCTTAAGGGCAGGGGGCACGCCAACCCCGCGTGGCCAGGCGCTTGAGGAGTGGGCAGCCCAACATGGGTTATCTCTCCTCAACAGGGGGAACGCATACACGTGCGTGCGACATAACGGAGGTTCGATAGTGGACCTAACGTTCGCTTCCCCTTCGGTCGCACGCCGTGTCCGGGGGTGGAGGGTGATGAAGGAGGTGGAGACCTTATCGGACCACCGATACATCAGGTTCGAGGTCTCCACCTCCCACGATGTGCCGGCAACCCGCCCCCGAACGGATGCGAAGTTCCCCCGTCGGACGATGAGCCGCCTCGACTCGGAGCGAGCGAGAGAGGCGGCCATCGTCCAGGCCTGGGTCATGTCCCCCCCGGACATTGATATCGACGCGTCCGCAGCCCGCCTCCGTGACGCTCTCACGGAGGTATGCGACGCGTCGATGCCGCGGAGCGTACACCGTCCAAAGAGGAGGGTGGTGTACTGGTGGTCGCACGAAATCGCCGAGCTTCGTGCGGCCTGCTCCGCGGCCCGGCGGCTGTACGGGCGCAGTCGCCGGAGAAGGCCTAATAGGGACCCCGAGGAGGAGGCCCGGCTATATGGCGACTACAGAACCTGTAGGAAAACACTGCAGGTAGCCATCAGCCGGGCGAAAGACCAGGCATGGGAGGAGATGCTCCGTGAGCTGGAGAGGGATCCGTGGGGGCGCCCGTACAAGATGGCGCGGAGAAAGTTCCGCGGCCAGGCGCCCCCAGTAACGGAGACTCTCCAGCCGGAAGTAATTGAGAGGGTTGTGGGAGCACTGTTCCCCGACCCTCCGGAGCTCCTCCCTCCTCCCATGCCTCCTCCTCAGGTGGTAGAGCAGGTGTTGATTGACCCTCCCCCTGTTACGGAAGAGGAGATGGGGACACTTTAAGGGGCTCAGACCGCGGATAGTCAGGGCGGCAGGGGCCCTCGGACGACTCCTCCCCAATACCGGGGGGCCGGGTGCAAGATCGATCGAACTCGCGATAATAACTTCGAGAAAAATAACGGCCGAAAAATAACGGTCACTTTTGAAGCTCAGTGCGCACGTCTGACTCGCGCGGCAGCACAAATCGGACTCTTGGGGTGGGGGTCTTCCAGGATGAGGTTCTTAAGGTCATTTCTGCCTCGTACGATACCTTGTGGAATCGACTCCCAGCGGCGGTGTTTCCAAACCAATACGAGCTACAAACGTTCCAGAAACGAGAATACAGTTCTTTAAAAAGCCAGTAACGTACTTGCGACCCCCCTTTTGTTGCTAGTATCTATAGATGGCGTTGATCACTTACCATTAGATGTCCCACCTGCTTCTTTTCTCCCTATAATATAAAAAAAATATTTACAAAGGTTTAAGAAGTCACCAAAATCCGGAAACATTAACATACATTCAGCAATAAACTGAACTACAGTCCATTCTAATAACCTTATCAGCTAGTTAATACTACGTAATTCTGAAGATTAAATTATAATGGATCTTTTGCCTGACTATGTAAGTAATTACTCTTCAAACCGGAATACAGCAGTACGAACACTACTGTTTTGGGGCAAAAAAGGGTGACGATTGTACTTCCAATGTCGAGCTAAATACTGCTTGTATAAACTAAAACAAAAATATTTTTTGTGGTTCTTGAACACTCAACACTAGTTGTCTACCCCGAATTCGTACGGTTGTAATAACGAAACAAGTGAGACCTACATACGTACGCCCATACGTTCATTTACAGTACAACAAATGTTCTTATAACTAAAAAGCTAAAAAACAATTGGCACGACAACGTACACATACGTAAAGTAATATTGTAAGGCCACACTATCCTTAGATAAATTGTAGAAGTAAGATGACATATTCTAAATATCGGTGGTGAAAAAGAAATATAATAATATAATATGTTGCTTAGATATGGACGGATTAACGGGACAGCCGTAAAAAATAAGTGTACTCCGGTGAAGCTGTTAAACCTTGCTGGGTCAATAGCGTAATCAGATCGAGGAGGTTTTTATATCATTGAAAACAACCATGTAATTAAACAAAATGGCAGCTGAACGCATGAATGTCGATTTGTCACTACTGACAATATATTTAAACATTTCCGTATTGTCTTCTGTATCCCTTACTCATTCACTTTTTTATATAGAGGTTTTGTAATCTAAACTTTTCACTTGTCAGTACTATTTTCCAACATTTTTTATTACAAGCTTTGTCCTGACAATTACAAACACAACAAAAGAATAATTTGTAAAATAAGTGCACCCGTTCTAACGTAATGCGCTTATATACATCCGACTATTGATTTTAATTTATATAGATATTTCATGAAAAAAAATTAGCATATGTTATTATTACTTAGACTCAAATAGTGTTATGATAGTTTTTTATTCATAATATTGTTTTTATTGTACTTGACTTTGAAAACTAACATGATATAAATACCTATCAACAATGTACCATCGAACTGTCAATCTCAACTATTCAATGAGGCCACATCTTATACAATGTTAACCGTTTATTTATTTTCTTATAGGTAAGCAGCCAAAAAGTACTTATCTACTACTTGGAAATGTTTCTTTGGCAGATACAATCGTTGGGTTGTCACTTATATTTGGTATAACTATAGATAACTCTATGAGTTCAAATATAACGTGTATATTCCAAATTGGTAATTATAATAATATATAATATGTACATAAGCAAACATCATTTTAATAAACAGATGAGTTTTGATGTGCGAATTTATTTACAAGGTATGCTCGCGTGCCCTGCGATGGTATCCATCTTCAGTGTCGGCTTGATAGCTGTTGACCGATATATCTTCATCCTCCATGGCTTGTACTACCAAAGATGGTTCAACACTAGACGAGTCAGAATCGGCATTTTATGCATTTGGATGATTAGTAAGTGTACAAACATTCTCAACTATTCTATTGTATACATTTTTTTGTTAAGCTCTTATACAATTGCAGGTATCACTTTAGGCTTTTTACCCGCAACTGGATGGACAAACACAGAACTCATTCGTACACGATGTTACTACGTAGCTTTATTTCCTGGAGCTTTAATATTGCTGAATTCTATCTTGAGTATTATACCAATCATTGTAGTAGCCGTTCTATACTCAATTATTTTGGTGCGAGTATTAAAAAATGTAAATAATATTAAATCAACTATCAAAGTTGATTCAACAAATAAAACAGCACAATTACGAATGTACCGCGGAACGGTAAGCGATAAAAAACTCGTCGCATATACCAAAAAATCTCCAGCAAAAGATGATACAATTAAAAGTAACAAAAGCGTATCCTTGAATGCAAACTATAATCATGAAAATTTAGAAACAGCAAGGGAATTTGTATCCTTTAAAGTGAAAAGCAATGACGATATTGTCAACGGTGACGTAAACAAAGCACAGAACTGTCACGACAGACAAAGGTATCAAGAGATAAAAACTGAATATGAATCTGATATTAGTGTTTACACAATCGAATCAAATAATTCAGATAGAAATTCGTCAGTATCAGATGTAACAAAAAACGCTAATGATGTGGAGAGCAATGTCAATAAACGACCTTTAACAATTCGTAAATTTAAAGAACCAAATAAGTGGCGAGCGATATCTATAGTAATGCTTACCTCTGGTAGTTTTATATTCACTTGGTTGCCTTTCTTCATAGCGGTGATCTTTTTTGTATTCTGTGAGGAAAAGTTAACGAACCAGAAATGTATGCACATTCGAAGTTTACTCGGAGGACCATTAGCAACGTTGGCTTTCTTTAATAGTATATTAAACCCTTTGATATACGCGTGGTGGCATAAAGGATTTCAAAAATCCATCAGAACACACTATCGAAAATGTTTACAAAAAGTTTGTTTATGCACAAATAGCGAAACTTGAAGTATTATTGAAATCTATAGTACGTAATTCATAGCTAGTGGACCCTGCAGACGTTGTCCCGCCTAGATAATAAAAAAACCTTGGCAAATTATATATGTAAACCTTCCCCGTGAGTCACTTTATCTACTGGTGAAAAACTGGTGGTAGTTTTTGAGCTTACTGCGAACAGACAGACGTGAAAGAAAACTTTGCTTTATTATATGTAATATTTTTAAAACATAATGAGCAAAATATAATCTAAGTACTTTTTATACTTATGTATTGCTACCTGTAAGTTAGGTGTAATTACTTAATTAGTTATGTAAGATTTATTGTATTTTAATGAGATTACAGAAAATCAGTACAGTGATAGTGTTTACTTCGTTTAATTTAAAATATTGGCCATATTGATGTTTAATATTTTAGACCAATTATCGTACCACTAAGAGGCGAAATACTCTATAGCAACCTTGTTGACTTCGACTGCATTAGGCACTATTACAAAATACTAAGTTCGCATACGACTAAAGAAGGGCACTTAGCAAACATATGAGTATAGTAAGAAAATTTAGAGGTGATAATTTAAAAAACGGTCGTCCGTTTAATAGCACAGAAAGAAACTTTTATCTAGTTATTGGGAGGAAATGTAGATATGATTAAAAAAGAAAGGCTCCCATTTAGTCTGTAGCCCTTTTATTCTTGGCGCTTGGATGCATTCCACCGGTTTACTCAAAAGTTTTTCATACGTGTTATGTTTTTAATTTTTAACAGCGTGTTAATATTATAGACCTAAAATTGAAAGCGTTTATACTTTTTCTGATATTACTAGCGTCTGCCCGCGTCTTCGTCCGCGTGGAATAGTTACTTTGCGCTAGCGCTAATACGCAGCGGAAGCTCTCAAGGGGAAAAGAAACCCAATTTTGAAACATTTATAAATGGTGTTCCGCTCCTACTGATCTCAGCGTGTTGGTATATATCATATAATCTTGCTCTATAAATAAGCTATATAACACTGAATGAAAAAATGGAAAAAAAATTCAAATCGGACTAGTAGTTTCTGAGATTTCCCCCTGCAACGGCATAAACTCACAAACTTTGTTTCTTTGTAATATTAGTTTAGATTACCAATAAGACTGAAGCTATCATTTACGTTTTTTTTTTTTATTGCAAAAACGAACTAATCACAAGAACTCGTTTTACGTACGTACATACCAGTTTTCGGCGTGCAATGCGTTGTGTAGAACTTAATTACTGTCAAGTTCATAATTTATAGGTTCTGTGTTATTAACTTTATATTTTTTTACCATTGTATTTATGATATCAGTGTTCTAAATTAAAAAAATAAAAAAAAAAAAATATCAACGACAATTTTCTTATCAAAGCGAATTTCATTCTAGAAAAGTATTTATTTGTAGTGTTATTTGTGAACATAAGCAATTTATAACATACTTACATATAATACCTGTAATTTAGATAAACCATTATAAAGTAATGAAGCGACGATTATTTTCAATACATACAAGAAATTACCGAATAATTCAACATACCGTGTCTTATATATATCGACTAATTGTGAAATTATTAAAAAAAGTATATAACGAACATCTTATAAATTATAGTGATCCCATATTTTGTTACCTATGTAATAAAATTATCTTAACATATTTATTATCACTGTGCGAACATCGTCAATGTCCGATCTTTTCTCGCGAAGCTCATATCGCTTACGTTCGCTGCACCAATCACAGGGGTTGGTTCTTTAACCAATCCATGCATGGCTTCCTGTGATTGCTGCATTCTGGTTGTTTTTGTTTGATCGCGACATCTAACGAAGAGTCAGTGTATGCTTGAGACCCTACAACGTCGTCGCATAAAAAAACGTTTTATATTTAACGAAAGTTACCACACAAGGAACATTTTTGCGACCACATACACCAGCGAGCTACATCAGCAGTATACCAACCGAAACAACAAGATAAGTTGTGCATTTATACTGTTGATGAAGTGTTGCGAACGTATTGATTATTACTAGTGTACCCAAACGTGCGTAGTCATTGTGGTCTGCGCACAATCACGATACTTGAAACAGATATAAATAATAATTTCCAATTTTAGTTTTATATTGGCCTATCGCTAGATAGAGATCCTCTCTCAGTGCAAGTCATAGATGGACTTGATCAGGACGCAAGCAACAATGTTCTAATGGCTGTAAACAACAACAAAAATATAATTTTGTACTACTTCCAATAGGTTATATCTCAGTTATATGTATATATATATTTCTTTTTTACATGGGCCGATCCCTAACAGATACCCCTTCTGTCCGGCAGCTGAGGATGAGTTATATCCGATTTGCATGAACTAAAATCCCATGGTTCCTTTATATACAATTTAGGCGGGAGAGCAGGGACTGCCGACTGGCATTGCATCCGTTCCCACGACAGGTGTAAGACCTCCAAGAGACCGTGACTGCGGTCTGAGGGGTTAAAGATAGTAGACCGCTCAAAGGGGGAGTGGATATTAGACCCCCCTGACGACTTGCAAGATCCGCATCGGCATAATGCGCCTCAACCATATGGGCCAGTGCAGCCTAAGAATTCGGAAAGATAATTTTATACGAAATATTTGGTTTATATGAGAGCTTGATTTGTGGACGTCAAATTTACTCTTGGGGCTTTCATTTTCAAAATTGGGTATATTATAATGTTATATTGATTCTCTTTGTAGAATTGTATTAAAGAAGTAATTTCTGAGAGCACTAAGATCGTAGATGTAAATTAGAATCCTACAATAATAAGATTTTAGTAAATAAAAACAATGTGTAACCATAACGGGATGGTTAGGTTTAAAGGTCCTCCTGGATAGTTAGACTGTTTCAAGTTGAAAATTCCTGACCAAACATTTGTAGACATGTTCCAGACCTCCTGTAAGCTTTGTGTGGTACTATATTAGACCGCATCGTCATTTATTATCTGTTGAGATTTAGTAAACCTCAAACTTATCCAAAAAATATAGTTTGAAATCGTCAGATAGAGTAGACTATTCAGCGATTCTACTTTAGTCTTTGCCTACTCCGATAGTAACCGATTCACTTATTAAAACTTTAACAGACATCACAATTGAATATAGAACTGTTTTTCAAGAATGTGTGCTAAAATCACCTAAGATCAGTGCTCAGAATCAAGGCTTAAACCTCCCTTAATATAATGCCTTCACCTAGTATTTTTTGGTCTTTGCACAATCCAATAGTAACCAATTCACATACCACAGCTTCCACATCACAATATCACACACAGATATCACAATTGGATAAACAACTTTTCCTCAATATTATGTACTAGACTCGTCATATACAAGGCTCGATCCTTCCTTAAAATATTGATTCCTAAAGTTTTCTTTACTAACCTTGATTTTACATAACATTAATTCTAAAATTGAGTACAATACTTTTTTTCTTAAAAGTTCAGTGGAATGAATAGTGAGAGTCCCATTTATTATAATTCCCAGTAATAAATCTCATTTAACTAAAACTTCTAAAGTAATGGTGACATTATAAGTGGGAACGGATCGTCGTTCGCCATTAAAGATAACAGTTTTTCCTCTCAGCAATAAACCGAACAATAAACGGCTACTTACAATCTTTCGTATAATATAATTATTGCTGCAACTGAACAGATAATCGGTATGTATATTAAAGGATTATTGGTTATCAGGAGATATCGTATTAAGTAAAATCCTCCAACGATGTTACCAAAGGATCAGTAGGCAAAATGCCGCGATCGTTGATTTACGTATTCCTCGTGTGTGCCTCCCTTGTGCAGGCCAAGCATGAACAATATGAAGGGTAAGTCTACTTTGAGAATCTTTTTATGTCACAGGAGGCAAACGAGCTGGCGAGTCACCTGATGTTAAATGATCACCGCCGCCCATAGACACTTGCAACACCAGGAGAGTCGCTAGTGCGTTGCCAACCTGTGTTTGAGAGAATGAATATAGTGGAAGGGGAGTAGCGAGGGGCGAGGGGAGGGGAGGTGTCCTTCGGCGTTCTCACTGACCGAACGAAACGCAACAATGCAAGCACGTTGGTTCACGTTGGTTTTCTTTGAGAGGATGGTACTACCTCGATCGAGCCGACCTATTCATGCTGAAACCAGTAATAGCTTCAGCGTGGCTCTACCACCTACTAATAAACTAATATTATATGTCCAATATATTACAATATCTAACAGTATTTTTTGTTTATAATAACTCGGCATATGAAGGCACTGTGCCTGATGATATGCATAAACCATCCAGGAATAAGGGTAACTCACAAGACTTATCCCAAAACAAAACAAACGTCGATAAAAGTCGCTGTAATGGGTGTAACTCCACGTCTTTAGTGGTTATAACCCAGTCGGGTACAGATCCATATTACCCCGTTTGATCATTATATTGATTGATCTCGGAACACGACACGCTAAGGCTTACCATTATTACGATTGTAACACTTGGTCGTGTGGTTGATGTGAAAATTCAGGGAACAAAACTGTCGTTTGTAATTAATTATTCAAATATCATACAAGATATTCTTTATACATAGATTTCTTCTGTACGTGTGTATGTCACTGAACTCCTCCTAAACGGCTGGACCGATTATCATGAAATTTAGTGTGCGTGTTCCAGTGGATCCGAGAATGGTTTAGATTCGCAATTAAATTATGTGGCGCTGTGGTTTATTAGCAGACGCCGACGTCCGCCGGGCCCGCTAGTAAATATATATATATATATATAATTCTTCCGTATGTATGTGACTGAACTCCTCCTAAATGATTGATGATATGTTCAGCTAGATTTAAGAGTGGCTTAGATTCATAACTGGGATAGTAGGTGGCGTCGAGTTTGATTTTTACGATTTTTCTATCATCAAGGCAGGACAACGTCCGCCGGGACCGCTAGTAAATACATATAACTTATTCGAAGTAATTAATAAATTAAATGACTATTGCCTGGGCGACCGAGCCTAGCTCGGTTCTTTAAAAAACATTTTGTAAATTAAAATAAACAGTTAGGTTTGCCTCATAAAATTAAGATTTTTTTACAAAAAAAAAATATCTCTTCTGGTGTCACTCGGATTCGAACTGGGGTTACACGGATTTTCGAAGCAACCGATTTCCATCTGAGCTATTTTTGTTTGGACAGCGGCGGCAAAATTTCTCTTTATATTTTAGCTATATTTTTCATTGCCTGAAAACTCAGTTAAAAAACTTTTCTATGTAAAAAATCTAGCTAGATCGATTTATCGTCCCCGAAACTACCTACATACTAAGTTTCACGGAAATAGATGAGGCCGTTTCTGAGATCCTGAATATATACAAGAATTGCTCGTTTAAAGATATTAGATAAATAGATTGTGATTATGATGTGCCTAGAACTATGTATTTAATTTTGTTATAAATGATGTCTAGACACTTAGAAATTGCCTTAAATATTTTAGAATATAATATTTACTGATGATTTGTAATTTATGTTTGACAAATTTCCAGCCATCAATTGTACAGGGTAGCAGGTTTCTCTCAACAAATCGCATCTTTGGAAGCTGAATTAGATATTCTCTCGGCCACACCTGCAGCCCGATCAACTTCAGGACAACTGGAAGCTCTGGTTAGACTGTCTCCTGAACAAAAGCAACAATGGCTACCGTACTTCGAGCAAAGAAACATGGCCTACACCAAAGTCGTTGATAATCTGGCTGAGTAAGCGTTCAATTTAATATTTAGCTTTAGCTACCTGAAATTTAATTATAATAAATATTCACTAACCTGTAGAGTTTCTTAACGGTTCTTCTCAGTGACATACAGTTTTTTGAAACAATTTTATTCTTACCAAATCTTTCTTTTGAAAACGTAAACTAAATAAAAATGTATTTTACATTGATTTTGGTTTATATTCACTTGAGTGTATTATAAGTTTTGGTTACTCCTGTTCTTGTTTGTTGTGTTTAACAAAGTTTACATGAAAGGAAATGTGTGAAGAATCGTATGTAAATATGAAAATTTTTAGTTGAAATTTATAAAAGCAACTGTTTAAAAGATAAATGAGTGAGAGAAATAGGTAGATAGTAAAAAATATTGACGGTGACATATTGACGTTGTTGAGTTGCTATTTTATTTAACACTACCCTGTGCCTTCAACTTTATCCGTGTAGAATAGTTATTTTGGGCGTATTAGCTCGCAGCGGAAGCTCTCAAATGGAAATATAAACCCAATTTTGAAACATTCTTCATTGGTGCTTCACTCCTATTAGTCTTAGCGTGATGATGTATAGTCTAATAAATGAGGTATGTAACACTGAAAGAATTTTTCAAATCAGACCAGTAGTTCCTGAGATTACCCCCTACAACGTCACAAACTCACAAACTTTACCTTTTTATAACATTAGCATAGATATAAGGGACACATTGGTCACATTTTCTTAATAAATATACACCCGTACGAAGCTATAGGGGGCAACTAGTAAAAGATAATTATTATCACCCCAATCAAAAACTAACTAATATTACGTATTAAATGATTCTGTTTTCTTTACAGTATTCTTCGTTATGAGGAAACTATGGTTCAACGTTCCAGAGATTCTGCTAAACGAAGTGGTCGTTCTATCAGCTTCAACGCTTATTACAGGCACAATGAGGTAATACCAATAAATAGGTACTATTACAATTTTACGATACCATAAATTAAACAATAATTATAACAACGTCATATTTCAGATCAACGATTATTTAGACTCATTAGCTGCATCATACCCCGACTTGGTCACCGTTATCAATGCTGGGCTCAGCTACGAAGGCCGACAAATCAAATACGTGAGGATATCAACGTCCCGCTTCGAGAACCTTCGAAAGCCAGTGATTCTTATTGATGCGGCGGTACACGCTAGAGAATGGGTCACCCCGCCTGTGGCATTGTACATCATTAACCAATTAGTCGTCGACATTGTAGACAACAATCTCACTGAGAATATCGACTGGGTCATCATACCACTCGCAAACCCCGACGGATATGAATACTCTTTCGATGAGGTAAATCTTGATGTATTTTATTGTGTCACTTATGGAAATGAAATACTGAAACGTGACTGTGGCCACGTATACGGTATCATTATGATCATGACTCCAATCTATGTTTAGTTTGGATTTACTTAAATAGCTTCTTTACAATGTTTTAGATACGTTTGATATGTTGAAGACAAATGAGAAAATATCTTACTAAAGATTTCTTAAATTATATAGATATTAACATTGATATAATACTCGTAGCATTTGTCTCAAGGAAATGTGAATTATTAAAGGCTAGCTTGTACTCGCAGTTTTTATATGTATATTTGATCTATTTCTGGTGAATAGCTCATTTCCTTTAGGATTAAATGTATGTCTATGACCGTTTTTGTACTCCTGACAACGTGTATGCAGAGGTTTATAATTGTCTAAGTAGATAAGGCCTAAAAGCGTAACAAACAGACTTTCGTATTTATAATGTTAGTTAGAAGTAGTTGATAGTAGTTGCTAGGTCAATAGCGTAGTCAGTTCGAAAAAAAATGATGAGATCGAATTCTTTCTAGATTTTTTTTTTATTTGATTCTTTTCATATAATTCATATTATATCATTAACTAATAATTTAAAAAAAAACCTTGATCTATAAATTATATTCCTAAACTTTCCTGATGGATTCATCCTTTATCTAATGATACCGAGAAAACCGCAGGAAAATCCGTTTAGTAGTTTTTGAGTTTATAGCGAACAGACAGACATGGCAGAGGACTTTATTTTATAATATATAGTGGTATAAATCGAATCATAAATACTTTAAATACTTAGGGCTCTAAGAAGATACTTATGAACGTTAAAACACTATCATTTATTAGTATAACGTTCCAATCATCGAAAAGAGCTTGCAACAAATTTGAGACAGGATTTATCGTTTATTGTATGTTATTTTATTAATAGTGATAGAGCCACGTTGAAGCTGTAACTGATTTCAACATGAATGGGTCGGCACGACCGGGGTAGTACCACCCTCTCACAGAAAACCGACATGAAGTGACAGTGGATGCTTTATTGCGTTTCGTTCAGTCAGTGAGGGTGCCAGAGGCCCAACTCCCCTTCCTCTCCCATCTCCTCTCCCTTCCCCAATTCAACTGGCAATGCACTTGCAACTCCTCTGGTGTTGCTGGTGTTTATGGACGGTGGTGATCACTTAACATCAGGTTAGCTGCCTGTCTGTTTGACTCCTATATGATATAAAAAAATAATTAAAATCCATACATAATCCCTACAACGCTACCTCTTGTTTAAAATTTTCTATGTTGAATTATGTCATTACTAGTTAGCTTTAATCTTAGCTTTAGTCTTGAAATACAGTCAATGTAACCAAACAAAACTTCAATTTGACATATTCATTTTTTCTTTGTTTTACAGGATCGAATGTGGCGTAAGACCCGCTCTAGGTCTCACGCTACGGCTGATGCTTGCCCTGGTGTTGACGGCAACCGTAACTTCGACCACTATTGGGGTACGCGTGAGGACAGTGCCATACCTTGCTCCATTATATACGAAGGACCCTCGCCGTTCTCCGAACCCGAAATCAGAATCATTAGGGACGCTGCTCTACAGCACCGTGATAGAACAGCGCTTTATATCTCTCTACACAGTTATGGCAACATGTTCCTCTATGCTTGGGGCAATAACGGTATTTATAAATAATCTATTATATTGCCACATATATAGTTAAGTATTTTAACCCACATTATACGATTATTAACACAGTATTGCATATTTTAATATTATTACTTTGTACCTCTCAACGGTTTTGGTTATAACGATAAAATAACTGAAAAAGATTGACATGTTAAATTAATTAATTCTTAAAGGAATTAACTTAAACTGTTCCCAATTTATTTTTATTGATAACATTAAGGCTCGTGAAGACATTAAACAAAGAAAAAATAATGAAAATCGGTTTACAAACACAGGAGAAAATGGTACTGAATTGTTTTCGCATAAGTTTATTTATATTCATCATCCATACTGTTTACTGGATGAAGGACATATCAGTTAGTTTCATAGTACCACTAGAAATAACATTTCATAGAAACATGAGACATAATACAAACGCGATGGTTAAAACACAGACGGTGACATGTTCACTTATAACTGTGCCTTTTTTTTTTTTTAACTTTATTTTTGGCAATCAAACTTTCCGATTATTACTGCCATTATCACGTAGTCAATAATATCACAAGCTTCGTGTGATCATTCCAATATTAAGCATCGTGTGAAACCATATTCTAACAAGATGGTGGATCCCTTGCTAGAACCTTCCAGGAAGTTTTTGTGGCATCTCAGAATTTCATGCTCCGTCTTATTATTTTCCATTCACTTCACTTATGCATAATAAACTAACTATATTACGTAAAACACCACCAAATTTACACAATATATAGTCAAATAACACAAGATTATGAATAAAATATAAAATCCACTACATGACAGACTAAAATTCCGCCAAAAACTCAACTGTGCCTTATTTACTTCATATATTTTGCAACAGATTAAATAGTATTGAAGATACGACACAGAACAAAGGTACAACAATACTTACTCAGTGATGTTCTGTTTTTTTATACCTTATTCACTCTAGTATACACAATAACTGTTTTTTTATGTATTCGCAGGTACTCTTCCAAGCAATGGCTTAATTCTTCACCTCGCCGGTGTGAGAATGGCCGAAGCTATCGACGAACTTGCACTGGATAAAGCTGACCGTTATATAGTTGGAAACGCTGCGTCTGTCCTTTATTTCACCACAGGAACGTCTCGTGACTGGACCCGTGCTATTGGTATTCCACTAACATACACCTTAGAACTCCCGGGTTACGAATACGGGTTCCTCGTACCTCCGGAATACGTCGAGCAGATCGTAAAAGAAACTTGGGCCGGAATAGCCGCCGGAGCTAATTATGTGCTCTCCACTTGGTAACATATTTCTTGAAAATAAAATAGAACAATAAATGTGTTTTGAAAAAATCATTGGTGATTATTTTACGTTAGCTTTTAGACTACAATTCTTTTTTTTTAATATCCCATGTCCATTTTTCTATACCTGACGACGTGGAAGCAAAATTTCATGGAAATCAGTTGAATAATTAATGCGTGATAGTATAACGAACAAACGAACTCTCATTCACATGTTAATGAGAATGACATCTTAGTATTCTTTATACTAGGTACTACATTCCACCAAAACATTTATCGAGCGCACATCGTCAATAACTCATTGTTATCTATACCTATAGATGAAATGAAGAGTGAAGAGAATAATGTAATTTTAACGGGGCTGTACTTTTTACATTTTTATGAAAAAAAGGTTGCCAGGGTCTCAGAATAAGTAACAAAATATATTTCTTTAATTTCTAGAAATGTCTACCTGTCGGTTTATTTGGACACATCACTGGTAAGGTACTGCGTTCACGATAAAACCTCACCAAGAAAATCATTAAGCATATCCTGGAGTAACATATAATATTTGCTTCATTAAAATTGGTTCACTCTATCAAAAGTTATTGTAATTTTAATGACGACGCGACTTAAGTACGAGAGTAAAGTAGATAAGTATAAATACACATAGATGATTTTATTACACACTCCTTTTTTTTCACAATAGGTAGCTTGCGGACGGAGTCCTGGCACAGCTATCATTACACAAAAATGATTAATAATAAGGTTAATAACTTCCATTCCATTCCATCAAATATCTTTAAATTGTATAATAATATATAGTAATATTATAAAGAGGTATAGTTTGTCAGTTTGTGACGTTGTACGGGGTAATCTCAGGAATTACTGGTCATCATATATATCATCACGCTAAGACTAATAGGAGCGGAACAGTAATGAAGAATGTTGAAAAATCGGATTCTTTTCCTCTTGAGATATTCCGCTGCGTGTTAGTAAAACGAACGAAGTCACGGGCAGAGGCTAGTAGATAAGTAAATACATTATATTATAAGCTATGCTAACTAACTAAAACATAGTCTGTCTTTAATTAATATGTTAACAACCACAATAGCTACGATTCGCTTAAAGAATCCAAATTATAACTGTCTAATTTACGTCACAATGATATCGATTATAAAATAAAATATATGGCATCTTTTCATATCTGTATTTGTTTATAACGTGTTAATTGATAATATAAAGAGATAAAATTTATGAATATGTTTGTTGGAGGCGATCTGCGGAATTACTAATCCGATTTTTAAAAAAAAGAACTCCTCCTAAACAGGTGGACCGATCGTGATGACTTTTTTGTGTGTTTGAGTTGATCCCTGAATAAATTCAATTCATAATTGGATCCGATAGGTGACACTGTGACTGGATTCGAAGATTTCTTATTTTCCAGGCAGGACAACGTCTGCTGGACTCGCTGGTTTTTTATCTTTATTTTTTATAAATTTACAAAATATAGAGTCAAATAACACAAGATCATGAATAAATTATAAAATCCACTACATGACTAAAATCTCACCAAAGACCCGATACGCTAACTTAGATATAACTTTCAGTTGACGAAACAAATGAAATCGCGAGCGCTTATTATTATCCATAATGTAGGTACTAGATTTAACACTTTAGTTCTATTTCAATATAAAGTAGTTTAACAAAAATTCGAAACACGGTATGTTGCATAATTGAATATAATTGTATTGCTTATTAACATTTACTATATAAATAACTATAGACATCATATATAAACCATGTAGTCCGGTGAAGCTGTTAAGACCTTGCTGGGTCAATAGCGTAGTCATTTCGATAAAAAAAAATCAGATATAAACCTTTTAAGTAACTTTTAAAAGATATTTTGAATATAGACAAGATTCGATATATAGGTCTTGAAGTAAAACTTCTTTAGGCGCGACTAGAAGGTAACCGGACGACAATGCAATGGAAGTCCGTTACAACAATATGGCGTCACGTTTCTGTACCATCCGGTTTTCAAATATCTTTAGTTTTATGAATAAATAGTGCAAAAACAAATCAATCAAAATTTGTGAAAAAATAGAACAAAAACATTAATTAAATTAATAATACAAATCATACAATAGAATTAATTATGTATATATGGGCACACGACCGTGCTACCATCTGGTTTCAATGTCAGTAACAAAATAAATAAAAACTACATTACTTGGTAGCCCCAACTATTAGCTAATTTAGGTACTTAAATAACAAGTTTTACCATAATCGTGTACGGCGGTTACACGCACTGATTTTTTTAAATAAACAGATGTTATATTTGCCACCTGATAATTAGGACTTCCTCCGACTGTCCTAATTATTCTTACTTACACTATGTTATGTACTATGGTCAATTGTCATTGACAAGTAATTGTCTTTCATTGTCATGCTTTTATAAAATGTAAAACTATCCTAAAGTCTTGCTGAATAAAGCCATATAATTGGTATTTCTGTCTTTATTACACACTATATTGATGTATTATTTCGCAAATTATCACAGCATGCTTTATCAATATAATGAACACAAATGAAAAGAAAATTTGTGTATGTTGTGTAAGCTACAGACATCTTTCTTAGAAGTTAGAAAACGTGTATAATACAATAGAGTTGTCATTATGAAAATTAAATAACATGTAGCCCCTTTGTATAAGACAATAGAGTTGCGTCTATTACGTAAATAGTTAAACATTGCAATCCTTGTTAGTTTACATAAGTATCCGCAGTCGATAGTGTGTAACATTCCAGGATGAACAACACACTCATTCTAATTGTCATATTATATATGTCTGAAACACAGGGAATAAAATTCAATCGAACTATCTTGAGTGTTAGATTTCCTTATTATCATCTATTAATGACCTTAGGAACATGTAAAGGTGAGTAAGTATTTTTTTATTTTCTTTCCATCATTTCATATTACGGAACTGAAAAACTACGGAATGGATTTTCATTCCACCAATAGATAAAATGATCGGTGAGGAAGGTTTAAAATATATAATTTGTCAAGGTTTTCGATGTGAAATATGTATAGACATGGGTAAACATGATTGTTGGTGTGGCGAGTATGTGACACGTGGCGACGCGATGCCATGCGCCAGCGACTGTGCGCAATCTCTCTTGCCGCTCTGAGCTCGCATACCAATAGTGTAATTTGAGATTCGTTGGATTCGAACAGTTTCGATGTTTCACATCTACTAAGTGTCCTGTGACAGCACATTTTTTTATAAACCTATGTAGCGTCTATCAAGAATCAAGTTTTTTTTTTATTATCAGGACGGAAACGTCCGCCGGGCCCGCTAGTATATATAAATTTAGAACTAACCGACTGGCACATTACCGAACAACCCAAACTATCAAGGCTGTGGCTATGTATATTTCCATGTGGGCTAACTTTATACTGTTGGTGATCACTTGTGAAATGGAAATTCAACCACTATAAGGTAGTAGGTAGTTTCTGAGCATAAACGGTCATCACAATCTTGGGGGCCTACCCAAGTTGCTTATCGACAATCACTAACCCAAATAGAAAACGAAAAAATGTATGGAGATGACATATCTGAGCGCTATATCACGTGATATTATCGTGATTTTTTTGTTTTCTATTTGCGTTAGTGATTGTCGATAAACAACTTGGGTAGGCCCCCAGTAATTTCTTCTTCTTCCTTTTTATTATTCAGTAAGATATGTGTGTGCGAGTAATAAGATATTTCACATGGGATACATTCCTATTTATTTATGTTACTAGTAAGATAATACCTATATTAAAAAGATATAACTATTGATCTTAAAAATTCCGATATTCGTTAATCATGTGCATTCGTATTTTTTTTTGTTTCTTAGAAAATATATTATTCTTTGAACAAAAAGTATGGCCAAGTATAAGATTGAACCGAATTCTGGATATATACTATAGCAGTCAGAATAGTAAGTATTTGTAATATAATTATGATAAATAAACATCTATCCGAATAATAAACATACATATGTATATATTTCACTAATTCAGTACGTTGACTATAATAAAAATTAATATGCGATTAGTAGACATAAATACATTAAGTGTAATATACCATAGCACTTCTGAAATCATAAGAATTGTAGAAAAAGAATGTATAATATTTATGTTTACATATTTTTGATATTTTAATAATATCTGATTTTCTTTTACTCTATTTCAGCAAATTCTAAGGTGTCCTGTGTCGAAATCAGAATCCTAATAAATGACACAGACTGTTATGCTTATTCAAAAAAGGGCATTGGATATTCAGATTTCAGTGCTGCCCTATATCTACCAACTAATATGGGAATTATGTTTTACAACCTCATTATATTCACATGCTATTAATGTAAAGTATGATTAAGACCTCGTTCCTGGCCAAAATATTTTGTAATGGATTATGATCAAATATAAGAACAAGAAATTTCAAAGTTAAATTTCCATACCTAATTTATTTTACCCGTAAGTAATCGTACTTCTGTTTTTACATTAACCTTGATAAAGAGTATAAACACTACTATGCCGTGGTGAATAGTTGACGTCGGTGCATTCGAACCTCTTTGTTATTGTCGTTGTTTTTTAATTTTTTTTTTTTTATTAGGTGCTTTGGTAAGTAAATGTGGCCGACAAAATAATACACTTGTTTTTACATTTTATTAAATCAAAAATAAATCACATCAATTTCAAAATTGACCCTCGACCTCATTTAAAATAATATAATTATACTGACGAGTAGAAAGATTCACCGAGACAGAACCGGATTAGCCACCTACCAGAAATAACAAATATTACGAGCCTGTAGCGTACTGGCCATAGAAAATTGGCTCTGGCCTTTTTCAAAAACAGCGACATATTCGTTGTCACTAGAAGATACAAATTTTTCCTCGACAAAAGTTGACATTAAAAGTTTCGGTTGCAAAGTCTGTGTTTGATTTTATTACAATAACACATTGAACACGCCCCAAAATTGGTGACCTCCGACGCATGTGATTGACAAACAATATCAACATCAACACAAACATTATCGAGCAATCACAATTTTCACAACCGAACGGCGAGGCCCTATACAACGGTGACTTCAACATTGCACCGACGAATTTCACGACGGCCAACTACGCAGAGGAAAGGACCCCTGCATGACCCGTGACTCATCCACTTCAAACACAACGTTGAGATCTTTCCTTTACTGAACGTGCAGTAAACACGTTAACTCACAACAACTCAACAAGGAAACGAACGAGGACTGTATCTCAGCTGGAACCATCAACCGTCTACAACATGGACTCACCAGCAACGCAATTGGCTACGCTTAAAGAAATGGTGCAGCAACTTACACATGAAATAGCGTCCCTAAGAAACCAAAAGCAACGTGTATCCCGTAGCCCCTCTACCAGCAGAAGACGACACCATACACCTGCGCTACGATGTTTGTATCACAACAAATTCGGTAAGAAGGCGAACAAATGCATTGTTCCTTGCGAGTGGACTGAAGAAGAACCCAAGCAGCAATCAGTGACGACGGACACTGATTGCTGTTCATTAGATCATAAGAACCGCCGCTTGTTTGTAACGGATAGGGTTACGAAATATAGGTTCCTAGTCGATACGGGGTCTGATCTATGCTGTTTCCCTTATAGCTGGTTACGAGAAAAAAGATACCCCTCTAACTTGGAGCTCAGTGCCGCTAACGGCAGCTCAATTAAAACTTTTGGCACCGTCACTCTCCGACTCGACTTAGGACTACGCCGTGACTTCAGTTGGGAATTTGTAGTCGCAGATGTCAGTACTGCCATTATTGGCGCAGATTTTTTGGCACACTATCATCTTTTGCCAAACTGTCACAACAAGAGGATAGAGGATGGTAAGACTGGTCTGTCAGCAAACGCTTCCACAGCTGTGATTGAACATTCTAGCGTTAAGGCAATAGGTCCCTCGTATTCTGCATTTGCACAAGTGCTTGCAGAATTCTCAGACATTTTCCGACCTCCCGGTCTTCCTCGCTTTCATAAGCACAACACAGTCCACCATATCCGGACTACAGACGGGCCTCCAGTATCATGTCGACCTCGTCGGTTAGCTCCTCAGAAACTTACTGCTGCAAAGAGCGAATTTGAAAGCATGGTACGGAACGGCATTGCCCGCCCGTCTCAAAGTGCTTGGTCCTCTCCGCTTCATATGACGGTCAAGAAAGGCTTATCTTGGCGTCCTTGCGGTGATTATCGCGCATTAAACGCGCGAACCATACCTGACCGTTATCCCGTCCGACATATGAACGATTTCAGCCACAATCTAGCAGGTTCGAAAATTTTCAGTACCATCGACCTGGTAAAGGCGTACCATCAGATTCCGGTATACCACGAGGATATCCCAAAGACCGCCATTGTTACACCATTTGGCCTCTTCGAATTCCCTTATATGACCTTTGGTTTACGCAATGCTGGACAAACGTTCCAAAGATTTATTGATGAGGTCACACAGGGATTAGATTTCGTTTTCCCTTACGTGGATGATAGCCTCGTATTTTCTGAGACCGTATTTTCTGAGACCGAATCTCTGCACAAAGACCATCTCAGAATCTTGTTCAAACGCCTACAAGATTATGGCGTCATAGTGAACACATCAAAGTGTGTGTTTGGTGCCCCAGAAGTAGTTTTTCCGGGTTACACTATCAACTCAGAAGGAACTCGCCCTCCTCAGGATCGAGTACAAGCTTTACTAAATTATTCACCTCCTAAAACTATTAGTGGAGTCCGACGTTTTCTCGGTAAGTTAAATTTTTATCGCCGCTTCATACCTCATGCTGCACAGTTTCAAGCACCACTCATTGACGCAGTAGTCGCCACCAACAGTAAAGGCGCAAAACCATTTTTATGGACGCCCAAGCTGTTGGAGCATTTTGAAGCCTGTAAAACTAGTCTATCAAAGGCAACTTTACTTCAACATCCAATTAACGATACACCTCTCGGTCTGTTCACAGATGCTTCCAGCATTCACGTGGGATCGTGTTTGCAGCAACAAGTCAATGGTCAATGGCATCCTTTAGCTTTTTTCAGTAAAAAATTGACTTCCAAACAATCCCAGTGGCCTGCTTATTATCGAGAGCTATTAGCAATATATGAAAGTGTACAACACTTTCGTTATATTTTAGAAGTTAGCAATGCAACCATTTTCACTGACCACAAACCTCTTTTATACGCTTTTGTACAAAGACGAGAGAAGCTTCCTCCTGCACAGCTGAACCAACTATCTTTCATCAGTCAATTCACAACTGACATTCAGTACATTAAAGGTTCTGAAAACCTATTTGCTGATGCCATGTCACGAATTGAGGCACTTTCATTAGAGCAAGAGTATGAAACCTTAGCACGTTCTCAAGGCACTGATGAAGAACTTCAAAATTTGTTAAAAAACGGTTCAAGCCTTAAACTTACCAAAATGAATATTCCTGGTACTGGCATTTCTCTATTTTGTGATGTTTCCACAGATAGGCCGCGTCCGTATGTGACTCCAGAACTGCGGCGGGTTGTCTTCAATAAGCTGCATAATTTGAGCCATCCCGGCGCACGAGCTACCACCCGCCTTGTCACCGAACGGTATGTTTGGCCATCCGTTAATAAGGAATGTCGCGAGTGGTCACGAGCGTGTCCTGCCTGCCAACGCAGTAAAGTCTCCAGGCATAATACCGCTCCCCTCAGTAATTTTAAAACCCCATTTGGTCGATTCCTCCATGTCCATTTGGACATCATAGGACCATTACCTGTTTGCGATGGTTATCGCTATTGCTTAACAGCAATAGACAGGGTAACGAGGTGGCCAGAAGTATGGCCAATGTGTTCTATAACCGCAGAAGAAGTGGTAGAGACTTTTACTAGAGAATGGATCTCTAGATTTGGCATACCACTCTGTATCACGACCGACCAGGGTACTCAATTTGAGTTTGACTTATTCCGCAGACTCCTCATCACTTTTGCCACTAAACGACAAAGGACAACCGCATATCACCCACAGGCAAATGGTATGATAGAGTGCGTACATAGGCAACTTAAGGCCTCTTTAATGTGTCACGAACAGTCCTGGTTGAACGCTCTACCATTTGTACTTTTAGGCATGCGCTCCGCTTTTAAAGAGGACCTCAAGTGTACAGCCGCCGAGCTCATGTACGGTGAAACATTGAGACTCCCAGGAGAACTACTCGTTGCACCACAGAACCCTATTGGTGAAGATCCAGCTGATTTGGTTGTAAGGATGCGTACACATATGTCGAACATTCGACCAGTACCGGCATCTCGCCATGGTAACCAAAAGTCTTTCTTATTCAAGGACGTATCAGCAGCTACGCATGTATACTTGCGTGATGACGCTGTTCGACGCCCTCTTCAGCCGCCTTATACTGGACCTTATCAGGTTCTTGAACGGTCAAGTGACGGCAAAACGCTCACTTTGGAAATCAAGGGTAAGAAAGTGGTAGTCAGTATCGATCGCGTCAAACCTGCTTTCTTCTCGGAAGTTACTCGTCAACCCTTATTTCCACCATCTTCACCAGTCACACCCGTTCCTCCTATCCTCAAGCCGCCTGTAGACAATCTACCTTCACCCTACGTTACTCGATCTGGACGTCGTGTTAAATTTAAACCGACGCTAGATTTGTAAAGAACTTTTCTGTATATAGTTGTATTATTGTCATTGTAACTAATTTAGGTGTATTATAATATTATTAAGACTGTTGTAACTTGATTTTTTTTTATATCAATTCTTTATAACTTTGTCTTTATTTCTGTATGCTTTACTTTTTATACTTAATGTAAATATGTGTATAATGCTCTGCTTTGTAAATGTTTTTATACTGGGCTTTCCTTACTCCGTAGGGGGGTGGTGTAGCGTACTGGCCATAGAAAATTGTCTCTGGCCTTTTTCAAAAACAGCGACATATTCGTTGTCACTAGAAGATACAAATTTTTCCTCGACAAAAGTGGACATTAAAAGTTTCGGTTGCAAAGTCTGTGTTTGATTTTATTACAATAACACATTGAACACGCCCCAAAAAGCCTAATTATTTTAAAAATTACCTGAATAGAGCGAATTTTTAATATTCAGACACATTCTATGACTTAGACTTTCTTATAATATCTAGTATAGACTTTGCATTGATGTACCCCACCTCCGCTAACAAAATTATAAGATGTAGGTTGTACTGTAATGTTTGTTAAATATTATTTCTTACGTCATCCACAATGTGCTATAGTTAGTCTACAATACGTCAACACGAAATTTTTTATATTCAGAATAATGAATCTTCTCTTTCTTCCGTGGTTTTTACACCACTACTAATGTGTTAGCTACCCACCTCCGGTGCCACTCGTGACTCGAGATACTAGCGCCCACAAACTACTAAGAGGATCTAGCGCCAAATATTAGAGATACGCATTGATACTAGCGCCAAGCGCCAACACATAAGAGAGACACATTAACACTAACGCCATTTTATTAAAGATATATAAATGAGAATTATTATAATTATATAGATTTCAATGAGACATAAATAGGAATTGATATTGTTCATTTATTACTTGCATAACATTAGTTTTATGATAATAATAGTAATTGCTTTGACTGCCATAGTTTCACCTCTAAAGGGCTAAATGTCAGTTTGACCTCTAAGGGGCTAGATGTCGCTACTCTACAGACATAATTGTATGTCCAAACATATTTCAGATACATAAATAACAAAGATTTTATATAGAATTGATATACGTAAATAATATTAATTTGTTTGTTAATTATTATCTTTGTGTTACTTAAAACATGTAGTGGAATTATAAGTAAATGGTAATTGCTTTGATTTATATAGTACGTCTTATATATTATATACTTCAGCCTATAAAAGGCAAGATGTCGGTGTTATCTTTGTGGCTGGGTGCCTTAAGCGCTCGCCTTAGTAGTCCGCTGAAGCTGTTAAGAACTTGCTAGGTCAATAACGTAGTCAGTTCGAAAAAAAAAAAGTTATCTTTGCATTCCTTTGTGACGCATTCCATTGTAAAAAGCACTGTAAAGCGTAACTCTGGCCAAATAAAGAGTTAAAGTAACTACTTGGTATTTATTGGCATCCTGACTGCATCGACTATGCTAACAAATGTCTATTGTAATACATAAATAATTAGATCATCACATTCATTCCTTTAGCTTACAGTCTGTACTCATGGGAGTTTTAAAAATACGGAAATTATACGTAGGAACATACAATAAATGTTTTAAAATATGTACCTTCATAATTTAAATAAAGTTATAATTTTTAAATCTTTTGTTTTGAAGTCTTGAACATGTAAATTCTGTAGACTGTTAGTTACAAACAAAAATGTTTTAGAATAAGAAAACAATTAACCGTATACTTTTATAACAACCAGCAATCGGATTTCCAGTGTTTTGATGTTTATATCAAAAACGGATAAAACAGTTATAATGAAATGAAAAAAAGCCCCTCCCACTTTTATAATTTATTTCATATTTAACAGGTATCAATTATAACTTGAGTGTGCTTTCAATATTCAAAAACTAAAATTGAATAGAACTTGTACATCTCTACTTTTCACTCAGAGGTTTCTGATATTATCTGTTCTGTGGTCAATACCAACTGACATAATTGACAATTGTATAAGTGAAACGGAACATCATGTTTATTTACGTTCTCCAGTCAATAGCACGCGAATCACAATAGTTATTACGCATACAAAACGAAAAATTCTTAGTGTGATGACCTTTATAAAATTCTGAAAATGTTGTGGTATCTACCATGGTCCGAGAGCATTAAAAAGAGAGCGTGCAGATACTTGCTACAGCGATATCTTGGTAATTTTTTGGAGGAAAAACTTACTCTGGATCAGCTGAGTGTCGATTTATACAATGGGACTGGAACTGTTTGCGATGTTAGCCTTGACTGCGAGGTATGTTACCCTTTATTATTTATATTTTAGAATAATTACTATTATAAGCACATAATTGCGTTTTAGAACCACTTCTATAGGGTTTACAAATCTTCACTTTTGCCAATAGAAAATGCGCAGAAAATAAATCAACAGCACGTGTTACATGCGAGTTTAAACAAAGAAAACTTCGGATATGAAGCTTACGTTTTGTAAATTTATTTTTTTTGGCAATAAAGTATTTATTTGAAATACTTATATGTAAAAAGTTCTGAACAATTTTTAATCACCTGTTTATTTACACTATTGATACTAAAAAAAACAGCTGATATTTTCGCAAACATTTTACAATACTTTAATCAATTTCATATAACTTTATGATTGAATAAGTAAAAATTTAAATGAACTTTCTTCAACAATGTAATTACTTATCTTGTTGTCAAATTATGTATTGAAGTTAATATAAATAATGTTTGTAAAATGAATTTTGAGATTCTACATAGAGATGTTTATAGAAGCATTGACCAAAGTAGATTTAAATTAGAATCATTGAAGATATAGAAAACAGTTTAAAAGTAGTAAGTTTATGCATTAAATCTATAATATAAAACTGAATCGCTGAATGTGTTGCTAAGCTCAAACCTCAAGAACAGCTGAACCGATTTCGCGAATTCTTTTTTTGTTGTTTGATATTGTCAGGAGAAGGTTCTTATGTAAAAAATGTATCTACTGTAATATACTTTAGACGGAACGGACTTTTTATTTTAGCTCTGATTAACTCTTAATATAAACTTTAATATTCTTATTAAAGATTAATATTACAATTAATCCATACAATAAATCAAAGTCCTCTGCCATGTCTGTCTGTCTGCTTGTAATAAACTCAAAAACCACTACAGATTTTCACCAGTAGATAAAGTGACTTATAAGAACCATTTAGGTATATAATTTGTCAAGGTTTTTTTATCATCAGGGTAGGACAATGTCCACCAAGCCCAATAGTAATTAATATTTGCAATAATAGAGACTTCTGTTATAGCAATAAAGAAGAAATACTCTTTTTTTTCTTGAACTGACTATGTCATTAGCCTTGCAAGGCCTATGCAGCTTCACCAGATTACAAATACTCTTCTTAACTAAAACATACAGATACACACATAGATTGAATAAACATTATTTAACTGAAACAATCCATTTTAATTGTATTAAATTTTTTTTCATAGTCCGGTGAAGCTGTTAAGACCTTGCTGGGTCAATAACGTAGTCACCTCGAAAAAAAAAATTTTTTATTCAATACGTTATCTATATTAATATTATAAAGGTGGATATTTTCTTTGGTTGTTTACGAGCTAATCTCAGATAGGACTGGTCCATTTTGAAAGAATCTTTCAGTCTTATAAGTCATTTATTCAAAAAGGCTACATGGTCATACTAAGATCAATAGGAGCAGAACACCAATGAAGAATGTTTCAAAATTGGGGTGTATTTCCTATTGAGAGCTTCCGTGGCATGTTAGTATTAGCCCAAAGTGACTATTGCATGCCAACAAAGTCACAGGCAGAAGCTAGTTAATATATAAAGTACATCTTATCCCTTATCCCTACTGTAGTTACTACCCTGTACATTATAGTACATTGTGAGGTATTATTGCAGAAAAATCTTAATTAAATCACTAAACCCTTTTTAATCCCTAGGCCCTTAATGGATTGGGAGACTCTCAAAATTGGCCAATAGAAATAGTGGATGGTTATATGCGAGAGATCACTGTTACTATACCTTGGTCAACATTGCTTAAGGATGACTCGCTTGTCGAGGTCAATGGTCTTTCTCTCACTGTACAACCGAAAGTGCGAGCAGAACCAGGTAATGTGATAAAAATGAATACACAAAAGACAGACTAACTTAAAAATATGACAAATTTTGTATAATTTTTGTTTGTTTATCCTAATCCTTCCAAACTATATAATATTATAAATACAAATTTAAATTAATTTGTTTGTTATGCCTACATATCTTAACTATACTTGACTGATCAATGTGAAATGTTACATACACATTGTGAAGGGTACACGGAGAAAGAGATAGGATTATTTTCATCTAGAAAAAAGAGAGATAGATGATATCAACATAGATGTGAGTGATGTAAAAAAACTTACTTTCAAATCATTTTATACCTATAATCTATACATAAAATAATAATGTAAATCTAATGTGTCTGTGAAAAAAAATGTTGCAGGTGTCTGGAAATAAGAAGTAAAATACATTATATTTTTATTTCATATGTTCATTGTTTGTTTGAATATGTATCATTGCTAAAGTATCGCATTCACGATAAAACCTCATACCACCAAGAAAATCATAAAGCATATCCTTGTGTAACATTTAGTTTAGTTTCATTAAAATTGGTTCATTCTATCAAAAGTTATTGAAATTTTAATGAAGACGTAACTTAAATACTAGAGAAAGATAGATAAGTAAAAGAACTTAATACATTCAGATGATTTTATTAGTCACTGTTTTTAACTTCAGGTTCCACGGGCACAGCTAGTGTTTAAATATAATTTTGTTTTTAACAGTTGTAAATCTCAGGGATAAATGGATGTAGCAATTGTGTCTTACAAACGCTATATAATATACTAGCTTTTAGTGCCGACTTCGACCTCAATAATGTAGATTCAGCCTTCCAAATTTTTTCCTGGATGAAATGTACCTTATGTTTTTTTCTGCGTCCCTGATAATGTGTATGCAACATTTCATGATGATCAGTTAACTAATTACGCCTTGAAAGCATAACAAACAAATTCTCAATCACATTTTTAATATTGTACACACATTTTCACACGTCTTTAAATGCTTGCTATTTTATTTCAAATGCATTGGGCTTAACATCAGATACAGGATACTTAATCTTAAAAAAGATGGATTAATGTACATTTAATTACTGCATATTTTATATTACTTACATGTAATTAATAATAAACTACATACATTTATATATGTAGAGAGGAATCATTGTAATATTAGGGTTTCCTTGTTTTTTAGTTTCATCAATGTTTGAATCTATGTGGTCCTCTATGTCATCTTCTATGCAACTGGCAGCAGAATGTCTACGCGAAGAAGACGGCCCACAAGAATCGAATCCAGTTGAAGGCATCGAAATGTTTGCCCACGCAATAGATTCAAGTACATATCTTTCATATTCAGTACATATCTTTCATATTCAATGCTACAATGGTGGTCTTACTTATTTTAATGTATTTTACACAATTTTTACTTTTTACACACCTTTTTTAAGCAAATTCAAAATACTGTATTATAAGAACAACAAGAATTAACAAGGGTCTTATAAGAACAACAAGAATTAACAAGGGTCATAGTTCTCAATTGCCACTAAAAAGCCATAAATAGCTGAACTAATGTCTAACAGAAATGATTTCCATAATATTCTCCATAATTATTTTGTGTTTACTAAGACAAGTTAAAAGATGGGCAGACGATATAAAGAAAGTGGATCGTCCGATGTGGCAAAGAAAAACTAATAATAGAAAAGTTGGAAATAGCTGGAAGAGGCCTATGTGTTAAGTGAAACGCTGACTACTACAACAGAAAACCTGATGTGTTAAGATTAAGTGAAAAAAAAATGTATAAGTTAGATTGTGGCTTGAACACAGGACAGGATTTAGAACACGAATGTTAGGGGTCCAAAAGACTAAGAGGCTTCTAGTATATTAACTTGAATATTATTTAATAAGAGGATATTAACACCTGTGCTGACAAATATAGAAAGTTCACAGTACACGTCATAACCTTTTGAACTACTAATATACTCGTAATTTATAATCAATATTATTGTAGAGTTACTTTTAAATCCGACCCTGCCTCTACGCGATGTACCTAGAAATTGTGTTAAAGATACTATATTCTTTTTTGTTTAAAAAATGTTTTTGTTTTCCAGTTTTAAGCAGAGTCAAAGTTAAATTTGTCAATACAAAAATAAGAATAGAACATGTTCCTAAAAATGGAGATAGAGGTATCGCTTTGGAAATTTTCATAAAGAAGTAAGTATCACATATTATATCATATTAGTTATATTTTTTTTAATAAAAGTATGGATATCGTATGATGAAATCAAAATATTAATAAAATCTGTTAACATTAATCTAGAAATTATTTTTCAAAATGTACTACCACCATAACTATTGCTTACTAGAGTACTTCGTGTTTTAATTATCTTGCTGTAAACAGATATAAGTAATAACTATATATTAATGAAATATAAGAAAAAAATATACTAAGTAATTTTATTGTAATAATATTGTGGATGTACATTGTACACTATTATTACAAATATTGAATCTAATTTCTCTTTCTCTCTAAAGCATCAATATACATATCTAACAGTGACACATATATCAGACACCACTAATGAGTGTTGCATCTTATATGAAGAACACACAGATTAAAGTAACTTCCTTATATTTTGACCTCTATTCTGATACAATTGATTATAGTAATCTTGGCACGCACAATCGGAGCGGCGGCCTTGGTTGTTCCCGGTATTCATTGTTATTTAATTAATTCACAGTTACAATAACATTTATATTTATTCTCGTACTCCAAAAGGTCCCCCTGTAGTAATAAGTAGTAACATTTTGCACAAAAAAAAAATGAACAACGAATTTTTGTTTTGTATCATAGTAGGCAAATGAACAGATAGGTCACTAAGTCATTAAGGGGTCATGAAGTGATCACGACCGTTCATAGACACTTGCAACACCAAGTGCGTTGCCAGACTGTGGTGAGGGGTAGAGGGAGAAGAAGGGAAGAAGGATAGGGTAGGTGGAGTTCTAAATACAGGCCAAATATTGATTCCGATGTGCATAAATTCTAGCCTCAATATGTACTAACGAATCTTCGAGAATCCCATGTACGCTTACCAATTAAAATTGGTAACATTATCCTCTAATAGTGAAGGGAACCATCATGAGGAAACGCCTGAGAAATATCCTTTTCTATATGGAAGAATTGTATATTGCTCGAAGTCAGAAATTATGTTTACATCGTGAATTGTAGTGTTTATGCCTGTGATTTACTTCAGATAGAGATCCGTTTGCCCATCGGTGAACTGTTTATGGCATAATAAGGCTGAATAATTAAACTATTTTCACTGCCCTATTGTGATATGCAATGCACTTTCTAGAACTCGCCTAACATTCTTAAATTGAAAATCTGTTATGTGACTATTGAAGTGTTCAGCGACCAATGTCGTGAACATTTTGTAGATTTAGAGTGTTAACATCTCCGTTAATTATTATCGAATCGGAGTGTGATCAAATATGCTCATAATATATTATCAAGGCAGTAAATTTATCTTATAACTTAACACCTAATTATTAGTGTTCATTGTATGCAAATGTCTTCCAAACGTATAAATTCATATGATATCTTTGATAGCTATAATTTTTTTATCATACCAAATATTATAAAATGTGGCACATCACAGTTACACTTTAATGATCGATTAGATTTTATTGCACATCAAATGAGAGTAATGTATAAAAAATTGTATATTTTTAGCATAGACTATTTCGACGAGGCTGGCTCAGAACCGGCACCGGAAATGACCGAACCGGAAAAAAATAAAACGTACGTTGTGGCTACGTACACAAATAAAAAAATCAAATTCGACGGGATCACTTTTTACACTGATGAATTCCCATCGAAATTACGAACAATGGCCCGAAGTCTGATCATGGAGAAATCCTCGTCATCGGTGACAGAGAAAACGGAAGGGAGCCAAGTGGAAACACCCGATATGAACTACCAGAGCACAGTGTCTGACGTTTTCTATGAAACTAGAAGCGTCATCTCGACTATAGAACCAGATCCAGTAGAAGAGATACTAACAGAAGTAAAATTGCATACAGAAATAAGAGAAATGTCACCGGATGAGAAAACCCCTCAGCTTGAACCGATACTCTTTGCTAAATTAATAGGACAACAAGAATTGACGTTGAAAATAAAACATACAGAAGAAGTTGAGGGGCCGAAAGTGGACATAAAACTGTTGTTAGGGTCTTTAACAATATTCATATCACCGAGACAACTACACACTTTGATCGAACTGGCGGACGCATTAAATCAGCCGCATTTAGAAGACACGAGGTATTTTTAATTATATATTTTCTGTTCTGTGCCTTATTTCAGTGATATATCATCCAAAGTGTATGTGTAAAGTTTAGTATTAAAGTGGCTTACGTAAATAAAAAGTTTTCCGTGACTAGAATTAGAACAATTAAATTTGAGAAAAAAAAATGATACCTAGTACCTGTTTTACTCATAGTGATCAGAAAAATGAACATATATTTTAAAACGAGTATTTTTATAAACTGTTAGTGAAAAATATTGGTATACCCATATAAAACTTTGTCTTAAACAATAATTTCTAAGACCTACTCGCACCAACGTTCTTACGTACATTTTGTCTAGCTCTGTTAACTTTAATGGAAAATGATACAGTCACGTGTTAAACTGTCTATAGTTTAAATACAATTGAAAAAACCTTCTGTGCCTTATAACTATAAAATTTCATACTTTTTATAAACTGTATAATCCGAATTACGATGTTTCTAAGATATCAAAATACCGATTTTTTTTCGATATATCGAAAAATCTATATATTAAAAAATATCAAAAGTATAAAAAACAGTACGAAAACTACCAACAAACGCTCGTACTGGACACTCACAAAACATGCACATCGACGAGTGCCCTAAGCGGTTTTCGCGGTGTTGTCCATAGAATAAATTTTAAAACCTCTCGTCGATTCGCATGTAGACGGTGCTGGTAGAGCCACGCTGGAGCTATCATTTGTTTCAGCATGAATGGGTCGGCTCGCCCGGGGTAGTACCACTAGACCCACAGAAAACCGACATAAAGTAACAGTGCTTACATTGTTGCGTTTCGTTCGGTCAGTGAGAGCGTCGGAGGCCCACCTCCCCTTCTCTTTTTCTCTCCCCTCACCATTTTCCTCTTTCCACATTTCCCCCAAACAGGTTGGCAACACACTTGCGACTCCCCTGGTGTTGCTAGTGTCTATGGACGGCGGCGATCACTTAACAATCAGATGACCTGTTCGTTTGCCACCTATGGTATAAAAAAAATGCTTGTGTGAGTGGGCCGTTTTCGAGCGTTTGTCGGTAGTTACCATACGGTCTCTTATATTTATACTGTGCTGGTACCGTTAGACAAATCGCGCTTCTAAACGTCCATCATGATTTAGTGCGACTCTACTATACGACGCGACGATATTAGTCATCGGTGACACACTATCTCTTATTGCATTGTGTCTTCAATATCAGGCATATGCTGATCGCCTCGTTAATCGAGGAACCAACTCTTGATGTCACTTTTAGCCGCTCATAATCTCTCTACTAGTGGCTCCACGCAGCTGTAGTGTACACAGCGGCCACACCCCGATAACCACGTCGATCCGTGGGCTAAACCTAGTAGAGGGGGCTGTGTCTTTCGATCTTTCAGCTATATTGGGTGATCTTCCAAAAGTACACAAAGCCTATATCTGTAAGCGAAACGGGCACTGCCGATAGGCAATCGTCTCCGGCGACCACGGCGATGTTATGCGCCTTAAAGGGTGCCATCCAGGATATTTTATGGTTGGCAGCCAAGCCACTGCATCTCTTCTATTCACATTCATACACCGATTGTACCGGGCAACTGGTTCATCGGATCTTTGTAGAATGAGACTTAAACATTTCGCACGCAGATTCGCCATTGACGGATACGTCAAGGAGTCTCATAATAATATTGCATGAAATCCAATTACCTGTCATTTTTTAGTGTTTACTACATCGACTTTTTTGTATGGTGTCTTTAGAAAGCTATGGTGCTTTTTTTAATAAATACATTTTTTCAATGATTAAGTGAAATTGATGAAGCCATTATAGCTCAACTGATACAGTGTTCGGACACCGCATCGTTCAACATAGGTTTTGCTCCTTGCATTAAGTCAGAACTTGGTGCAAAAGAAAACATCGTGATGAACCATAGCGTGGTAATAGGGCTTTTTCTGCTCACCTGACTAACTACCACATTTAAATTTAAGATATGATAGTAAGCACCTGATGATGTATTCCGACAATTTTACTTGAAATGCAGTCCTTTAGCGTGGTCCTCTAGATTTAGCGTGTTTACCATCTTGGACCACATCATTATTTAACATCATGTGGTATCGTGTTCAAACTATAATGTATAAAATAATAATATTAACAAAATCAGTGAAATGGAATCAAAAATAATAACGTTTTTTAGCCAATTGAGCAACACACTACTGAACAACAAAGTATACTCGACTATCTGAGCGAGAATGCCCCAATGACTCATCCGAATCGCCTTTTATAACATTCAGCTGTGTCACGAACAACCGATAACGTCGACCAGTGGCCTCTCAGTTCATTAGTAACACTCCCCATGTAGTCAATAGTAATGCGGCGACTGTTAACAATATATAATTTTATCTATTATTTTATAGTAACATACCTTTACGACCAAGCAGCAGGAATATGCAGTGTAAACCAATGAAGCCAGCCGATTTCCAATTAATCGAGGCGCAGTTACTGGGTAACTTTGAAAAGCAAGGCATCAGACCCGGCATGAGTGGGTGGTCCGGCCCTAGTTACGGTGAGATATTTTATACTTATGTTATTAGATTTATTGAAAAGTTCCTTATTTATTAAGTTTAAATTTAACAATTGTAGTTTTTAATATACCATTTGCATAAAATTATGGATTCAGTATTATCGGTATCGAGTTTCTATGTGTATTCAACTGCAACTACCTTGGAATCTGTTCTGTTGCTTTTTTTGATATAATGCCAACATTTCACCACCAATTTATACCCTAAAACGTAGCAACCTCCAGTCGCGTAAACTAGTACTGCCGAATGGGTTACCCCATACAATATTCCCTCTGAATTGATATATAGCAATTTTTGAAAATAAAATGCAATATACGCTACAAGATACTTCAAAATTGATATATGCGAAGTTAACCATTTATCATTAACCCACTTATGTTTTTTTTTTTTTCGATCTGACTACGCTATTGATCCAGCAAGGTCTTAACAGCTTCACTCGACTACATCCACCACTTGTGTGAAAAACCAGTAAGTAACTGGTAGTAAGCCACTGTCAGAGGAACCATGAGAATAAAAATTAAAAAGATAGCTAGCCAAGGGTTTATTTGCAACTATATTATTTGACATTTTTAAAAGTGCTTCTTGAATGATTTAAATATTTAGATTTTTTTTTTTAATAATTATAATAATATAATTTCTAGAGGATAATGAATCGGAAACGGAAAAATTCCATCCGATGTCGTCTGCAAGCAACCAAATGGGTGAAAGCTTTTCTTCCACCGCCAGCTCAATGAGTGCCAGTATGTCGTCTAGTGTGAACATACCTACGACTCAGCCACGGATCAAGAGGAATAAAAAAGGTTTGTTCACATCTCTAAAATATATTTCCTTTGAATATATCTTTTTGTCATTATCTTTGTATAAAATATTCTATATATATATATAGTTCTGCTTGACATATGTTTAGTAAAGATCAATTGCCGAATGTATCAGCACATCACTTCAGAACGGCTGCACATATTTGGCTATTTTTTTTTTTTGTGTTTGTAATGGCATGACAAGGTTTGTATGAAAGGAAATGTTTGTTTTACTTATTATTCTCTGAAATGAGATGTGATGTGCATCACTTTAATGTAATGTAGGAAATTGGTGAAACGCTATAACCTATAATCGATAAACAAATTTCACTATTTAATTTCACAGTACCTCAAATTGACGGCGACCCAACAGCAGAAGTATCTCATATTAGCTTAAGAATCGCATCGGCTTCGTGTATTCTTTTACATAAGGTAAATGTTATTTAACACTCAATTATATCTTTAAAAACTTTTAAATATTTCCGTAGATGTTTCAATAGAATTCAATATATCGACGAATTACTACCAATCAATCGTATTTATAGTATCTTTGTATCTATGGCGGGAGAAAAACCGAAACATCTAACCCCAGCTTGCAATTGATTGGGGACATTTATATATAAACTTCTTTCAGTAAACAGCCTAATTTCTGAGGTGTAATTTACTATCAGCGGTTAGTTTAGTTTTTGAATACGTACAGTTTCCATGATACTGGGAAATTCCCGTATTATCTAGAAATTATTTTGACTCAGAAAAATAGTAAATCCATGAAAGAAATCAGAAATCGTCGAAAGGCGAATATGAAATGAAACATATACTCGTAAAGATATTCACTATAGTACTTATCTTCAATATATATAGTGTATATATAAATAATAAAAATAAACACTAAAATTTATTTTTACGGTCCACTCGTTTGATTCAGATTTGATTTGATTAGGACAATCTACAATATACCACATTTAAAGAATCTAACAACACCTCATATGTTAAATGTTAAAATCCAGATAAAGAGTAAGTACATAGAGCGTGCCAAAGAAACAAGTATACATACAGACACACATATTCGTCTGAATACAAGAAGGGGTATTTTTTTAATAATAACCGTACATTTTTTAGGATATTCTAGTCCCAACTCTAATTGGTGCAGACTGTATATCACAGAGTAGTGCTAAGAAAATGCAAGAAGTGGCTAATGATTACTTCGAACGCTTACACTCGTTCATTATGAACGAGCCTAATTTGTTCTGTTCAGCAAACGCTGCAATGGACAGTGCCACGGAAAGAAATCATTTAAGGTGAGCATACTGTGATATAAAGTATAAAGTTTGGTTTGATACATTACCTACATATTATTTTGATAAAACGAATGCCAAGATCACGCACACATGCGTAAACTAATATTGTAACGCCAAACTGTCTTAGATAAAATGAGGAAGAAAGAAGGTATATCAATATCGGTGATGAAAAAGAAATTGTTATATATTTCTTAGATACGAGTGGATTGATGGGGCAACCGTCAATATTATTTTATTATATATATATATATATATAATAATTATAATAATAATAATATTATCTATATAAATAATACGTGAAGCCAAAACTTTGTACCCCTTTTATTTTATATAAAATGCATTAGAAGTACATTAAATTAATTAAAATAAACATTAATCACACTACTGCTTGAATCTTACACAACATATAAACACATGTAAATGAAAAAGACATTTTGACAGCCGTCAATAACGGACTTCAAAAACGGTTGCGAAGGAAGTTGCTATGCTCGACTATATGTATTTTTTTACTCTTACGTTCCAATTACCATTTTTCATCCTACATTCAACAATGATATTATAAAATATAACTATTATTATGATATTTATAACACGACTTACATTCCATACCTTACGTAAAATTTGGCATTGTTAAAGTTTATATGGAGGAAAAGTGCAGAAAGCTACTTTTTTAATATAAAATGCATCACAAGCATATTAAATAATTAAAATATACATTACTCATACTACTGCTCGAATTTTACACAACATATACACACATGTAAATGAAAAAAAAAGTTCAAACTTTAAAAAATCAATTAACTATGGTCGAATGTCGACTACTGGGCGCCCACAAGTATTATTAATTATATCTCATCTCCCTCCTTGTTAGTCTCTAAATTTTTACACAAATTTTGATTATTGTTTTCCTAAAATATTCATCCTTAAAACTTATATGAATAATACATCTTACTACAACCTAATTGTAAGTATGACTCGTTTATACAATGAGCTCGCATCCAAACAAATTTCATTAGACATATTTGACCATTCATATCCAAAAAGACAAATAAATACATTTTATATCCATGACCATTTCAATAACAGCTAGTATATCATATTTCAATATTCTTAATTATGTTTGCCATCTTGTTTTTTCCCATACATAATTTTTTTCATAAATGATTCACTTTTTTGTTTATTCTTTTTCTATTTTTTAATATTATTATTATTAATAGTGTATGCTAAGTGTCTATGTGATAAAGCGTATTAGGTTTTTAATTTACTACTTTTTATTATCGTAATTGTATTATTGTCGTTAACTATCACCTGTTGTTATATCCATATGTAAATAAATAAATAGAATTTTCTATGAATAACAGACTATTAACATCAGAGATATCAGTGGATGGCAGTGAAAAAGTAACCTCCCATGGAAGTCAGACCGCGTGTGAAGCGGCCATTCGCCATCTTTTAGTTAGGGAGTGTCTGTATTTTCCGACTGCTGATACTGAACCAGGAAAACCGAAGAGTTACGATCTTGTACGGTTTCAGTGTAAAGGTAAGTTTCATTTATTAAATGTTTTATTATTTTATGTATGTATATAAAGGCGATCAATATCAATTCTATGTTAGGTCGAAGGAACTATATATACAGGATGAATGTTTAGACAGTAGAAATATTTATAGGGGATACTCTTCACTCGATTCTCGTTTTAAATCAATAAAGAAATAGGTGCTTAATATTTGACCTTAATGTCTAGAAAAAAAAAAAAAAAAAAAAAAAAAACAAAACAAAATTATACGCAATCTCCTACGCGTCTATGTTAAAATACAGTGTCAATGACCGTCGGGTGATTTCACTTTCATTTGAAAGGGAACGTTAGGAACAAAACAGAAGGGCTTATTGTCCGTTTTATTACCGACAGTTATTAACTGCCCATTGTACCTCTCTATAGGTAGGAACCCGGCGGCCACCATCCACCGGGCGGACTGTTGGGGCGGCTATCTAAGGGGAATAGCCTAGAACGATCCCTCGCCGCCCCAACACTACGGTCTATCGGTACACCATGGGGTTTTAGTCCGTGCAACTCGGACGTAACCCACCCTCTCCCCCGGGAGGATGGGTATCCATAAGGGATTTCCCCACGAAAAAAAAAAAAGTTTCATATTCGAAAATATTGTGAGTGTTTAACCTTTCATCTGGTATTGATCGCCTATTTAAATAATAAACTTAAATCTAATTTAAATTTGTTTCGTCCTTAGTGGTTGTCATTATAAAAACAACTAATAATACAAACCGTTATATTTAAGCAATAATGACAATTGCGTTATTCTGCCGTTGACAATAGTCAAACAACGAAATAATAAACAGTGTGCTTAGTGTGAGTTTTTGTACCTACTCGGACGCGTTGACGTTTACTACGATTTGTATGGGATTTTAAAAGCGCCATCTAGTTGCTCGCATGTAAGACGTAGTTTATGAGTGCGAGTTTTGCATGTTTACTTTGTTGATATCGACGTTCGAAACGCGAGCACGTAGAGACGCGTAAATGCTTATTTGCGAGTGCGAGTTACAATTATATGCCATTTTGACGTTTCAAAAGTAAATATATTCATATTGACAATAGTACATTTTTCACTTTGAATTTTGTCGTGAGACGTATAGCTTTGTGATATAGAGGTGTTTTTATAAAGTAAATATTATGGCAGCACGTTATTTTTTCGCGATGCAAATGTTGGAAACAGCAACATTACAAGATATTCGGAATAATATAGCCGCTGTTCGTGCAAAAGCTCGCGCTAGCAGTGATCCATTAAAAGATCTCACTGAGATAGAATTTATGAAAATATGTCGGTTTACAAAGAAAGCGTTTAAATTTTTGTGCAAAGAACTGAGGCGACACACTAATCTAAAGTCGTCACAGATCTCCGAGCCTAAAATATATAAATAATACCATAATCTACACAAATTCAATAAAAGATCAATAAATGATTAATATATAAATGTTCCACTTAGTGTTCCATATAAGTAATCATAAATTCAAATTGTTGATGACTGGTTCTCATTATGTGTATTACAAAAATAGCAACTTTATCTAAAAATTTAAAGATAAACATAAAAGTTGTATAAAAAATAATATTGACGCACGCGCACTCAGAGTGTATGTAAATAAACGTATGTAAACAAACGATGGATAACCCGCCTAAACTAACACGTAACTTACTTTTTTGAAGAATGCATGGTTATAAAGACTTCATAAATTTAGTCGGTTTATCATAGGACACTACAGCATTGCCTACATAATGATAAAATTTCGCTCGGAAACGTTCATGGAACTAAAATTTTTCGAAACAACTTCACGGTTCGAGGTGAATTAACGTCAGTCGATTGAACAACATGACATGTAACTCACACTCACACGTACTAGGTTCTCGGTACGTTCTATGTACATTCGGTTAACGCTATAGAACATTTATTCGATATAATTTTGCAAACTCACACTAAGCACACAGATAACAAATATCTTATCTGTTTTTATTATTTGTTTATGACAATGTACGGTCAGTGTTATCGCAACGTGCGAATAAGCAAGTAATATGCAACAACCAATAAGTGTAAAAAAGCGAGCAGTTCTCGGTGACCTTATTCAAATTCATGATAATAATTGTTAGTAATTGTAATTAATCTACAAGACGTGTAAATAGAATGTAAATCTAGTTGTCAGTACTTTTTAGATTTTTGCGAATAAAAATAATTCCAGGTGTCTTGGATTAAGATACAATAAAATACATTTCAATCATTTTTGAGAAATGTCTGTCTGTGTATCTGTTTGTTTGAACACACATCACTGCTAAAGTATGTATTCAAGATAAAACTTCACCAAGAAAATCATAAAGCATATTCTCGAGTGACATTTAGTCTTAGTTTCATTTAAATTAATGCACTCTATCAAAAGTTATTGTAATTTTCATGACGACGCGACTTAAGTACGTGACAAAAGTAGATAAGTAAATAGACTTTATATATTCAGATGATTTTATTAGTCACTGTTTACACTAGGTTCCACGCAGTTGGAGTCGCGTGCACAGCTAGTATATATATGTATATATATTATTTTTATATCATATAGGAGGCAAACGAACGGGCGGGTTACCTTATATCAAGCGATCACCGTCGATCGTCCGCGATCATCCATAGACACTAGCAACACCAAGGGAGCCGCAAGTGCATTGCCAGCCTATTTTGAGAGAATGAGTGATAAGAGGGAGGAAGAGAGGAGGGGAAATCGGCCTCCGGCGCTCTCACTGACCGAACGAAACGCAACAATGCAAGCACTGTTACTTCACGTCGGTATTCTGTGAAAAGGTGATACTACCCCGGGCGAACCGACCCATTCATACTGAAAGCAATAATAGTTTTAGCGTGGCTCTATATATAGTTGGTATAAAACAAAAAAATTCTTAACAGCAGAATAATTGATAACAGGTTATAACAATGTTGCTAATTTATGCAACAGCGTAATTTATTAGATATAGATATATAGCCGTGGATATCCATCAGTAATAGAAAATAATCAAAATATTATTTTATTAATTTCACTAGAATTTGATGACAATGCAAGTCAGAGAAGTTCCACTCCTTGTAGACCAAACGTGAGAGTAAATTTCAAGCAGACGTCCAAATATGTTCGGATGTCAGGGGAAAAGAAATTGCTATACCCTACAACAGATATAGTGTAAGTCTTAATAGTTTTGTTATTTTTATTGTGCTTTTCCATAAATTACTTTTATTACTTCATACATTTTAAGTTCTTCTTCATACAGTTTATAAATCTATGATAATCAGCATTTTTTAAATATATACAAAATAAATACACTTTCGTACATACCAAAAAAGAGAGATAAAGTCGTATGGAAGATGCATAACGCTTTTCCCTTACGTGACGTTTTCTACCAGTCAACTCCTCACCATTAGCTTTTACACTACTACTTTCGACTACAACTAAACTGAACAGCAGTCCGTTTACAAGGACCGTTCATCAAGAAGAATGGAATTTCTGGAACTAAGGAAAGTTGATTGGTAGAAAGCGTCACGTAAAGAAAAAGCGTTATGCATCCTTCATTCGACTCTCACTATTTTCTAGAAAATCTCCTTACTCTTGATGACTATTTAATTACGCATTTTGTTACATTATCCATTTTAAACTTTTCTTATACAGATTTTATAAAGACGGAAATTAAATTTCTAGAAAGGTCTATTATTTCTAGATTACTTCATTCGTTGCTCTTAACTATTTAATTACGCATTTTGTTACGTTGTCCATTTAAAACTGTTATTATACGGGTTTTAATAATACTAAAGTATTATTTACTAGCTGGTCCTGCGGACGTTGTCCCGCGCTGTTATTAAAAAAAAAACCATGACAAGTTGTATACCAAAATCTTCCCCATGAATCATTTTATTTACTCATGGAAACCGCATGGAAATCCGTTCAGCAATTTTTGAGTTTATCGCGAACAAACAGACGAGGAAGAGGACACTGTTTTATACCATGTAATGATGTAACTTTTTCATTGATTTCGTTCGATTCCAGTTTGAAATGTACACCATTCCAGTTGGACGTGGAGCTTACTTTGATAGAAAGAATGTCGGCGACTTTCTTTGGTGGTTCTGGTACACCGGCGAGTAGTCCTTCGACAAATGTCACTGCACAGAATCAAATGAACTTCTCACTGCACTGTCCGAATCTCGACCTTATATTAAGGTAAGAGGGTTTCATTTCTATTGGTGACTCTACCTTACCAGTATGTTTCGCTATGTATTGACTTTCACTATGATATTTGTAACATTTCGTGATAGTAGCGACCGTCGCCTGATTTTGATTTCTTAAAGAACTCCGTCATGAATGATTTTTTTTTTCAATATAAAAAGGTTCTTTAAAAATAAATAGGTAAACACTTTTTGTGAATATACCTCCGACTTAAACTCTTAATTTTAACTATTCATCTTTCCTTATATAATACTAGCCTCTTCCCACTTCGTCCGTGTGGTATAGTTACTTGGGCTAATGCTAACACGCAGCGGAAGCTCTCAAGAGCAAAAAACCCCGATTTTGAAACATTCTCTGTTAGTGCTCCGATCCTATTGGTCTTAGCGTGATGATATATAGCCTATAACCTTCCTCCTTCCTAAGATTGTCTCTACAACGTCACACGTTAGTATAGATTGAATTGGCTATTTTGTATGCCCGTTTTTTATATATCGGTGTACCAATGTATATTAACTTCCTTTAAATAGCAATAGTATTTTTTTCTAAATTAAGTTGTGGAATAGTTTTTTTTTAATCCTAAAAGAGTATTATATTCTCTATTAATATTTAGTGTTTGTATTATATATAATTTTGCAGGTTCCCAATAGCAGATCTACGACCCGGTGTGAACCGTGAAATGCGTCGAGTGAGGCCTGATTATTTGCTGTTTAAATTTGAAAACGCTACGATCAGCTCGCAGCAGATGCCGAGCGCTCGTCCGCTACCAACAAAAATCAGCTTAAAGTCCACAGCACTAGATCTATATTACCATGTAAGTATGTACCTGTTCTCATTACACTCGTTAACAATTCGAGCATTGCATGCTTACAACACAATACAAATTACGCTTGTATACGACCTACGTGACGTCATACTTTACACACAATACAAAAAAGCCTCTCTGTCTCTTTCGCACACCCACAGCACTAGATCTATTGTAACGTGTAAGTATATACCTGTTCTCATTAAACTCGTTAACAATTCGAGCATTGCATACTTACAACACAATACAAATAACGCTTATATATGACGTACGTAACGTCATACTTTACACGCAACACAAAAGTCTCTCTGTCTCTTTCGCACACCCACAGCATTAGATATATTTTACCATGTAAGTATGTACCTATTTTCATTGAACTTGTTAACAATTCGAGCATTGCATGCTTACAACACAATACAATGTAGTCCGGTGAAGCTGTTAAGACCTTGCTAGGTCAATAGCGTAGTCAGTTCGAGAAAAAAAAAAAAAAAACACAATACAAATTACGCTTATATACGACGTACGTCTCTTTCGCACACTACCAAGATTACGGGTATGATAGAGATTGATATTGTTTTGTGTTTGCAATATGTTTTTATATTTGGCAACCAATCTTGTAGTAGACTATTTCTGCCATTGTCCAGTTGCTACTAAAATTCTCTTACGATCATTTCAATGAACTACCAAGATGATCGCCTTTTTGTTAGAACGTACCAGGGAGTTTTGGTGGCAAGTCAGAGTCCATGCTTCGTGATATTATTTTTGATCCACTTCAATTGTGCACAATTACTAAACTATATTATGTAAAACACTACCAATATTACACGATACAAAGCCAAATAACACAAGGTTATAAACAAAAAATAAAGACATAAAAATGCAAATAAAAATAAATTTTAATGAAACTTCCATACGATCTTGTCTGCTCGGATTTCGATACTCACACTCGTATATAGTACAAAGAGACAAAAACAGAAATGTTGTAAGGACGGGCGTAACGCTTGTTCCTTACGTAACGATTTCTACAAATCAGCTCCTATCGCAAACCGCGTTATGAAATTTTGTTTCAATAAACAACAGTTTTATATGTGTTTTACAGGAAAATGACAGTTTAACAGCAACGCATGTTGCTCGTGCAACAATGGATGATAATCCGTCTGAAGGAGATATTCTTAGCGGGCACGTGACAACGTCATTACTACCAATGTAAGATGTGATCACTTAATAATTGTTTAAAAAGTTATTATTTTAATAAACTTTTTTTATGTATTAATATCTTGAATAAAAAAGTAAAATCTCAATTTAAAGCTTATCATGGATTGATTCACGCCATGATAAAAAAATAAATAACAAATTCACTTATTTAAGATATATAATAATGTTATAAAGCTGGAGGATTTGTTTGTTTCGTTGAACGCGCTTTTCTCAGGAGCTGTTGGTTTGATTTGAAAATTTCTTTTAGTGTTAGGTAGTTCATTTATCGAGAAAGGCTTATATATTATCATGTTAAACCGATAGCAACGGAGCACCAATAAAGAATGTTTCAAAATCGTTTTTTTTTTCCTTTTGAGATCTTCCGCTGCGCTTTACTGTTAACCCAAAGTATCTATTCCACGCGGGTAGAAGCTTAGTACAAAATAACACTGCATCGGCATTTAGCTAACTTTGACATATTGTTAGCTTTAATTATATCATTCAACTAAAGGAAAGCCAATAGTAGATTTTTTTTAACGTAAGGAAACCTTTTATCGATACCCAGGGTGGGAGAGAGTGGAATATGTTCAACTCGCACGGACCAAAAGCCCGTGTACGTCTTCCGCTATAGTTGGGGTGGCACGAGATCTCTATAGACTTCATCGTGCCGCCCCAGCGGTTGGCCCAGCAGCAGAAACGCAGCCGCCAGGCCTCTTCTTATTAGGAAACAGCCGGAGACACACTGGCCGTCTCCCTTCCCTGGGTCCGGCTACGGTGGCGGGAGGAGACAGTCAGACTGCCGCCTCCTGCCTGTCCTCCGTTGGCGGAGACAACCACTTAGAGGATTACCCTCGCGGGCCCTCTCACTGCCTCCTTTTGCGAGACGACTTCCTCGCAGAAGGAGGCCATTGAGTTCCATACATCCTCGTTGCGGAGCATGGCTTTTACGACGCTCGGCAGCGAGAGATCACCACCTACCGCCGCAGCCAAAGTGCGATGCCGCTCCTCCCACACAACACACTCGAAAAAAGTGTCATGGTTTTACAGATAGGGTTGCAAATGTTTTTTGAGTATTTCGTTAATAGTGCAAAGTTTGCTTTTTGTGTCGCCACGTCGCCAAGCCAAAATCAGATTTAGAGTACGCCTATAGATTTTTCACATCAAAAACTTTTCCTAAAAAATATAGATATGCTTATATGTATGTATGTATATATATATAGCCTATGATTCTAAGTTTTATTTATCTTCAGGATCTCAGTTACCCTCAAGCCTCGTAATAACAACAAAGGTCTTTTCGACTCGTTAACCGACGAAACGTGCTTCGAACCTGCCGTCCACAACCCCATGACTACTTCGATGTACATCATGAAAAACCTGCAAAGTAATCAGCCGAGCCCATTCAGTGGAAAGAAAATGGCGCATCAGGGTGTCACTAAACACGAAAACGGTACAAGCCAGGGTAAGTGGTTAATTTAAAAAATACAAAAAAAAACGCTGAGTAATTCATTTACATAAACTTAACTACAATTTATCTATAACTTAACCTAAACTTAAGTTAACGCTAAGTTAATGCTGAATATCAATATAGTTTTCCAGCAAAATGACGGGTTTTTCTCATGATATTAATCGAATAATCCTGGAAGTATGAGTTCAGGAATTAACTTTTCTAAGATACCTTTCTTTATGTCATAGAAGGCAAATGACCAGGCGAGTCACCTGATGTTAAGTGATCACCGCCGCCCATAGACACTTCCAACACCACGGGAGTCGCAAGTGCGTTGCCAGCCTGTGTTTAGGGAAGGGATATGGTGGAAGGGGAGCAAGGAGGGGAGGTGGGACTCCGGCGCTCTCACTGACCGAACGAAACGCAACAATGCAAGCACTGTTACTTCATGCCGGTTTTATATGAGAGGGTGTTACTACCCCGGACGAGCCGACCCATTCATACTGAAACCAGTATCAGCTTCAGCGAGGTTCTACCACCTACAAATACCTTAGTTGTTCAAGATAAAAGTCTTTAACCAGTAATGTGTTGCCAGTGAAATATAGTTGTGTACAATGTACCTCGCAAAATAGTTCGAAGTCACTCAAAAAGAGGGCTTTTATCTGAGTTTCTGTGTAATAGAATCTATTATAAAATCATGTTATCCGCAGAAGAATCATGTCAGAATCATTTATTTATTTATTCTATTTTAACTAATCTTTATATGTTATGTCTATGTATAAAAATATTATATAAACCTACTCCGCGATAAGGATTGCTAACTTTCCTTGTGCATTGCGTCAATTCAATTTCATAGACTGTATATAAAGATATGTATAAGGAATAAGTTCATATTTTAGGTCACGAGGAAGAACTGATTATACCAGGAAATGATGAGGAAATGGCAGAATTCACCAGCAGTTCGATAGAACTTTCCTCTATACACCTCGAGTTTAATCTTCCCGTGCTTAGTTTACAACTTGAGTAAGTTAAATAAATCTGTTAATTCATACATATATTATTACAGTAAATATATATAGTTACATAAATTAAACATAGAATCTACATGCATTATTAAATTAGTAATATTATGTGGGATAATAATACCAATGCTCTTTAAAATCAAAAAAAGTAATTTAAAATTATCTGCCAATGAAATTGAAAATGACTTAAAATGATGATTAAATAATATCAAACATTTAAAACGTATAGATTTAGTGTGTCTAATCAGCGGATAGGTGGCGTTTAAAACAAATCAGACGACGTGTATATCATATGAATGTTTCAGGTCGAAACAGTTATACGAAATAATATACAACCGGATAAATTCAGACCTATTGCTATGGGAGCCCCAGATTACTGACCAGTATGATATCAGTCCACTTGCATGTGGGATCAACAACCCAGCTTTTGGTATTTGCAAAGGAACTGGATATGGTGATTATTTTTTTCATCAAAAATTAATTATATTTTTTGTATATAATTGAAGTTCGCGATTGCTTCATTTGAGAATGTTTTTATTGCTATTTAAACCTACACAATGTCTCTATGAAGTTCGGAATAAATTTTTCCAAGTATCCGTTAATTCATGTTTCTATTAAATAATATTGTTGCACTCGGGACTTAATTTTTTTATATTAGTAATTTGATTTATTTAATAAGATTGTATTATTATTATATATAAGTGAAAGTCAATCGACGAATGTATTTAACTATCCAGGTATCCACTTCAGTACGTAATTGTCAGGATTGGGTTTATAAGAAAGAGTTTTTTTTTTATATTATTGGAGTCAAACAGGTGAGTCACCTGATGTTAAGTAATCGCCACCGTCCCTAGACACCAACAACACCAGAGTCGCAAGTGCTTTGTCAGCCTGTGTTGACGGAGAAGGGGGATGGGGCCGGAGGGAAGTGGGCCTCCGGCGCTCTCACAAACCGAACGAAACGCAACAATGCAAGCACATTACTTCACGTGGGTTTTCTGTCGGTTGGGTGGTATTGCCCCGGACGAGCCGACATATTCATGTTGAAACCAGTTATAGCGTCAGCGTGGCTCTACTACGTAAAAAAAACGTACTGAAAAGTGGAAAATTTGGAGTAAGAAAGAGTCCATATAAAAATGCGAGTGAGACATAAAATAGGAAAGTAGTAAAGACAACTTCAAAAATATTACCACAAATGTGGGATTGGTGTTCAGTTGCCATTTTCTCTATATATCATACCGTAAAAAGAAAGTTTGGTATCATTTTTGTATTTAGTTCTAAAGTCGTAATCTTGTCACTTTAGAAACCATATATTTTCATTAAAATAATTGCAGATTCAGATTCGGACAGTTCGTCCTCTGAGGAGGAAAATCTATACTATTCGACTTATGACAACAAATTGAGAAAAGGCTTGAACACTCATAAAGTTGTGCAAGAAACTAAAGACACTCATAATTTCTGTCTAACATTCAAGGTTGGCAAAGGATTGTTGAGTATTTATGCACCGGTTAGGGTAAGTCTTGTTTAACTATATTATTTTTATGCTTTTAGGAAATACGAATGGTCTGGGTTAAAATAGTCACTGGGTGTACAAGGTATATAAATTAGTATCTAGGATTAAATCTTCTATATATATGTTTATATATATATATAAAATGATAGAATATTGCCCTCATTCAGACGTAGCAGAAAAACTTTTTTTTTTAAGTTTTACTTCTTATATAAAGGTTCCTTGTCTAAGATACACGTTTAAAAAATAGATGGACCGTTTACTTTTTTTTCCAATACTGTTTAAATTGTCCTTATTGATACCAGAAATCTGAGACTTTACCATAGTCCGGTGAATTTTTTTTCTTTGAACTGACTACACTATTGACCTAGCAAGGTCTTAACAGCTTCACCGGACTATGGCGGCAGTCCAATCAGGCCCAAAGCATAGTTAAAAAAATGTGAGTGTTTGTTTGTTTGTTACGCTTTCACGCTATAACTAATAAATTGACTCATCGTTCAATATTTCATCGATATTTTGTCAGGAGTATAAAAAAGAACATAGGGTGTACCCAGAAAACGAGTACATTTCCCGAAAAATAGGCTAAATCTACATTAACGTGGACGAAGCCATGTGCGAATGCTTGTAGGTTTATAATTTAAATTCCTTTTGTATGTACTATACCCAGGATGCAAATAAACGAGTGGTACCAGGTCAAATGGGAGAATTGGTACTAGAAGCCCATAAGTTGTCTATGTGTCAAGTGAGTGGACTGAATGGGCAACCGAAAACTGCACAACTATGTCTAAGAGCCCACAAAACGACATTATATCATGAATGTAAGTATGATGAATACATCAATATTTAACGTTTAGTAAATTAACAACAAATTCCTTCCAAAACTATGAAAGAAAAATATCCAAGAACTATGGTATTAAAAAAAAAACAGGTATTATGAGGAGACCCGAAGTTCTTTACGCTTTATCTTTAATTTCAATTGTGATTCGATACGAAGGTTTAGATTGTATAGTTTTGTAAGGTTTCATCACGTAAGGAAAAAACGTTATTCACCTCTACGCGACTTTTTCTCTGTATGAACTGTCTGTTTTGATTTTTTTTTCTATCATTTAGTTAATGTAGATAACGAAAAGAAAGGGTTTTAAATCAAATACCAAATTCTTTTTTAATATTGTGGGTAAAAGTTATTTTTGTAGATTATAAATTGTGTAAAAAATGAAATGTAAAAAATAAGCTTTAATAAATGTACAGTCATCAGTTTTAAGGCTATGCAAAAGTTTACGTCACTACGGGATAGATGGCGCTGTCCCTTTTTTTGCAACTTAGGGTGTGTGTCGATCTATTGTTTTCACAGCCCTCCAAAAGATAGCGTTGTTCAGTTTATGACCTTGATATTCCATTCTTAGCAAATTTTGTCAAATTAAATGCATATTTACATGCTTGCACTCATATATACAATCGTATACAATAGAAATATATGTGTATAGAGAGAGAGAGAGAAAGTGGTATGGAAATGTGTACATTAATTGCCGTATATACGGTGTGGAGGGTGCATCATCCGTTACGCCATATTGAGGGGTAGGTCGTATAATACGTAACAGCATTGCAAAGGGGGATGGGGTTTAATTTTACGTGACGTATTTTATAAACAACCTAAAAATTTCTTTTAATATTTTTTGCAACCAATTTTCTAGCAAATTATAAATGCCATTCTCGAATAAGATTTTTTTTTTGGCAACCAATTTTCTAGCAAATTATGAATGCCATTCTCGAATAAGTAATGAAATTACAAATTTCTTGCGATAATTTCAATGAACTAACGAGATGGTGTCGTCTTGTTAGAACTTTCCAGGGAGTTTTTGTGGCAAGTCAAAATTCACTTGTACACAATAAACTATATTACATAAAACACCACCGATATTACACAATATAGGGCAAAATAACACAAAAATATGAATAAAATATAAAGACTACTGCATATCTGTCCAAGAGCCTGCCAAAAACTCCTCAGCCTAAGCATTTTTTCATCTAAAATTTTCGTTATCAATTTTTTTTAATGAAATTAATTAACACAATATATATTTGATTTTAGCATTAATTACTATACCGTCTGATAAGCCAGCTCTTCGGACTTACGGGTCGATGTTACCTTCATATCTCAAGAGTACGATATACCCCTCAGGTAGGGGTGTTATTATAAAAGAACGACTAAAGATTAAAGACATGTTCACAATGGCGCTTAAAGTAGACCCAGACACGGAGACGTCCAATTTAAAGGTAAATTTTATAATAAACATTTGACTTTAATATATATTTAGTATAAATTATTATTTGATAGTAATTTGGACCTATAAATAAATTTATTTCACGTATCTCGAAAACGGCTCTACCGATTTAAATCAAATTTTGTATCTAGGTAGGGTTTTACTTATTAAGTTTATGTACATTGGTGTTTTCATTGAAAGAAAAAAAATTACACATTTTACATTTTTTTGCTGATAACGATGTCGATTTACGTATGAAAGTCTAGAGGCGTAACACTCTCAAGTTTATCGTTAACCTTACGCACCGTATTTTGTTAATGAGCCATATTTAAACTTTTCTTGACACATCTTAAAAATAGCGTTTTTATTTTAATTATGATTATGACCTACCTACATAAAAATGTTATGTCATGTTAACTCAATCCATTGGAGCCTTAGAAAATATTCTACCAACATGCTAAAGATTCCCTTCACCGAAAGATTATGCTACTTGCAGTATTGGAACTGAACTACATTTTTTTTTGCAACAACTCTTCTAGTTATGTATTACAAACATTGTCGAGTAGGTAGTGATATACAAGGCTGATGCGATCGATTTATTGAACTAACAAGATGGTGGCTGTCTTGTTAGAACTTTCCAGGGAATTTTTCTAACAAGTCAGAATCCATGTTCCGTGGTATTATTTCCCATCTACTTGTGTACAATATTTAAACTATATTATGTAAATCACAGCCAATATAAAGTCAGATAACACAAGATTATGAATACAATATAAAATCCACTACATGACATTCCAAGATCCCGCGAAAAACTAATATTTTTGTTTTTTTTTTTATTGATAGACAATATGCATAGCGTTGGGCATAGAGCAAGCGACGTTACGACACAGAGGGGACAAGGGTATAACATGGCTCACTCAGTTAATGGATGTGATCGATGTTTTGGACTATCCCGTACCCGGGTATACTCCGTCAACGGTGCTCTCTGAACTGCACGTACATGTTTCCGACTGTGCAGTTGATTATAGGTATGGGTTATGATTCAAATTTTTGCAACCCGAAAAAAAATATCGTACGTCATTAATGTCAATTCTCAATAATCTAACACTATTTTTATAGTTAAATGTAAGTAGTTATGTGAGGTGGATCATGTTTTCTAATCTATCTTTTCCTTCATTTTATTTTTGCCACCCAAAATTACACACATTATTACTGCCATTGTGGAGTAGGTAATAATAATATTACAAGTAATTTGTGATAATTTCAATGTTCTAAGAAGATTTCCAACAAGTTTTTGTGGTATCTCAAAATTCATGCTCCGTGGTATTATTTTCATACACTTCACTTATGCATTATAACTTTGTGTGTGTGAAATGTGTTCTGTCATTGATTCTAAGCCCGACCAGAGTATGTTTTCTTTACTTTACATTTACATTCTTCTTTACATTCTTTAAATTTACTTTCACATATAAGCTTTCCAATAAATACATCTAAACGATGTTTAAGAAATACGAGCAATTTAGTTCTAAGTAGGCCAAGAACTACACGGTACGGCATACAAAACATCAAATTCGAGGGAGCTAAACTATTTAATGAATTACCTAAAGAATTACGGGATATTGAATCTTTAAATATATTCAAAATAAAACTGAAGTTGTTTCTGAAGGACAAATATTTTGATGTATAATTAATTGTATACTTTTTTCTATATATATTATGCTTTCTACATACATACAACATAAGAAATATTTTATTTTGAAAGAATGTTTCTTTATCTAACACTGGATTAGCTTAACGATTACTAATTATTAATGTTTAATTTTCAAATATCAATAAGTGAACTATGTTCTTTGAGAAAATAAATCCTTCTTCTTTAAACTGAAAATATTTAATGTACAGATCTTCCCGTTAGCCTTTTATTATATTGATATTATTTAAGAATTCTTCATCATCAGATTAGCCTTTCTAAATCTGGCGATAGACGAAACTCAAAAAAAGATAGTCTGAATAAAGGACAGGTAATTGTAAGAATAGTATTGAAACGCTTTAATTTTTTTCCTGTGAATATACACAAGTCGATAGATAGCTCAAGAAGTTATTTAAACTGCCAATTATAGATAGATTATTGGAACCAACTCTAAAAACCCACTGTTTCGTTCCCACGTTCGATGAGACATTCATTGTTTATTTGCATCGAGTTCGTATACAGTGTGTTTCAATATGTATTGTAATTTATCCACAGACCACTTTACTCTCCTACTTGTGGATTTCGTTCTCACTTTCGATGAGTCATTCATTGTTCATTTGTATCGAGTTCGTATACAGAGTGTCTCAACATGTATTGTAATTTATCTACAGACTACTTTACCCGCCTACACATGTATTTCGTTCCCACGTTCGATGAGTCATTCATTGTTATTTGTATCGAGTTCGTATACAGGATGTCTCATTATGTATTCTAATTAGTCTACAGACCAATTTACCCGCCTATACCTGTATTTTGTTTCCACGTTCGATGAGACATTAATTGTTTATTTGTATCGAGTTCTTATACAGGATGTCTCGTCATGTATTGTACTTTATCTCCAGGCCACTATACCTGCCTATACGAACCGTGGTCACCCTTGGTAACTTCAACGTGTCCAGCAATCTGATTGCCGCAACGAACACGTCATGTCTTCGATTCCTCGCTCAGGAATGTACACTGTTCCTCTTCCACTTACATAATACGAAACCGAATGTCGCAGTCCCACAAGATGACAGTAAACTTCCTGACGTGAACAAAGATTACGTATGCGTTGTCGACGTGGGATTGTTCGAGCTTTCTTTAAGAATGGAGGATAAAACCACCGGGGTATGATAACTTTTTAAAATTTTTAAGAAATACATTTTATAATTATATAATATATTATTAAAACTGTGCCCGTGAACTCGTCCGCGTTTAAAAAAACAGACAAATTTTTTTTAAATATAATAGGAGGCAACTGACACCAGGGAAGTCGCAAGTGCGTTGCCAGCCTGTGTTTGGGAAGGGGAGGATGAGAAGAAGAGAGGGGGAAGGTTAGAAGAGGTGGGCCACCGACGCTCTCACTAACCTAACGAAACGCAATAATGCAAGCACTGTTACTTCATGTGGGTGTTTCTGTGGGTCGGGTGGTAGAACCCCAGGCGAGCCGACCGCCAAACCATAGATATCTTCAGCGTGGCTCTACCACGTACAAAACCTTGTATGGTACATCTATTTTAATCGAAACACGGGAAGACTACAAATTGTTATATTATTTTAGAAAAAAATTGTGTATACAAATAAGTCTGCTTACCATCGCTCGGCCTAAATGTTCTAGATACATTGAATCAAAACAATTATACTAGAAGGCTTACTACAAATATGTAGGGTTGGCCCGTGTAATCCGCTGAAACTGTTAAGACCTTACTAGGTCAATAGCGTAGTCATTTCGAAAAAAGATTGGCCCGTACAAGGCTACCTATAATTGAGACAATATTCCAGATTCGTCTGTGTAACAGTAAAATTATATAATTTATTTCAGTCACATGACCAGCCACAGGTAGATCTTAGTGCCTCGAACAACTTGGTAACTGTTCACACGTGTTGGGATTCCGCCAGCGCTCTCTGCCGGCTGGTCACTTACGTGGCTTCTGACGGTGACTCTCAGCCACATTTCGACCCTTCATCAAGACACACCAGCATCTGCTCCGATCATCCATTGGAGAATCTCGTCGGTGAGTTTACATTATTTTAAAATACTTAATTTTCTACAGTGAACAGTACAAACAAATAAGTTTCTTTTGATCGTTACCTCATTCTAACTTAATATAGCCTATACATATAAAATAGGGCGTTTATTTGTTTGTTACCCTTCCATGCCTCAAGTACTCAAATGACATTGTGAAATTTTACATATGGTACTTTTCATCTACAAAAAGGTGCTGCACAAAAATAGATCAATTCTCTATTAACGCAAGCGAAGCCGTGAGCAAAAACTAGTAGTATATAAACATTTTATTTCACAAAAGTTTGATATAGTTAATTCATTTTAAATTCTTTCAGGCTTAGAAGATAGGCTACCTGAAGAAATAAGAGAATTATCGCCAAGCGAAATTCAACAGGTTAATGATCTGATGGCCGAGGCCATGAAGGAAAGTCCTAATACCACGCGTAAGTAAAATAATATTAATTAAACGAATATAATATTTATATATTTAATTTAATTTTAATCTATAGACGAGTGAAAATATGTCAAGAACTTCTAGAAAATTCTAACAACTGAACTATAGTTTGTTATAATACTATAGTCACGAGAGACAATAGCTTTGTAAACAAATTAGGTACACATGTAACAATAGTGGTAATAACATATAATAAGGAGCATCGGTTTCCAAAAAAAATACCTGGCCTGTGAGGGAATCCCCCGTCAGCAACAAAGTTCTTTAGCATAGATTAACTAATCAAATCAACTATTTTAATTTAATGGTTTTAGAAAAAAAATCAATATTACGAGGTATATAATCGTGAATTATCAAATATATAAAAACACGCTACATTAAAAAAAAATTTAATATAATTTTCATAAGTTAAGTATTGAGATTATACAACTGCTGGTGCACAACACTCATCTGCTCGAATTTTGATGGTTACACGCATACATACTCTCGTATAAAATAGACAGAGAGAGAGATACGATCGCATGGACAGAGGATAACGTTTTTTTCTTATGTGAAGATTTCTACCATTTAACTCCTACAGTAAACTGCGTTAAGGAAATTCGTTTCTATAATAACAGAAAAGTATTTGATACCTCACCATCTAAAACTTAAGAAAACTCCTACTTCCTTGCTATTTTACCTCTCTATGTTTTCCTTCACTGAAAACTCAAACTCATTATGGGATATGAACTTATGCCGATTAACGTAGTTTTTGATCACGCAACCACTTCAATAATATTAGAGAACTGGCTTTTGCCCGTGGCTTCGATCACATAGATTTAATTTAAAAGATCCTGGATCAAAGGTACTCTATGTCATTTTCTGTATCTCTAGATTTTCTGTATGATAGTGTGTAACCATTTTATGCCATAAAAAATCATAAAAGGCATAAAAGTCATTAAAAAGCCGTCATAAAATGGTTAAATAAAATATTAGAAATAAAAATGATGATAATATTGAAAAAAAACTCCCAATAGTTGCTCACAGAAACTATTTTTGACGTATACTATAACTCAAAAAGAAAGCCAAAAAAATGTGCGAATCAAGAGTCTGCAGAGTAGAAGAAAAAAAGCATCTTATCTATACTAATATTATAAACAGGTAAAGTTTGTGACATTGTGATGTTGTGACGTTGTAGGGGGTAATCTCAGGAACTACTGGTCCGATTTCAAAAATTCTTTCAATGTTATATAGCTCTCTCATCGAGAATGGTTATAGGCTAAATAATCACGCTAAGACCAATAGGAGCGGAGCACAGATGAAAAATGTTTCAAAATCGGGATGCGTTTTCCTTTTGAGAACTGCTGCATGTTCGTGTTAGTGTATCTATTCCACGCGAAGAAAGTCGCGGGCTGAGGCTAGTAAAAATATAAAAACGTAACAAACTCACATAGAATAAATAATAAGTAGGGGAATACATTGTTATTTTAAACTCGTCACATTAAGAAGATTTGAAAAATAGATGTAATTAGAAATTAAACGATTAATTCCAGTCGATGAAGACGAATTGAACAGCTCTACGGAGAAGGAAGGCGTGGAGATATTCTTCTTCCCGGACGAATCTAACATGAAAAAGCGAATTTCGTCAGAAGTCGCCGAAACCGAAATCGAAGCCGAACAGAAGTCGATAGACTACGAGGAATGTCAACCGAATACGCAAGAATCTTTAATGGAATCTAAAATAGCGATAACACAAACATCCAAGGAGCTTATCGAACCCCCGACCACCCCTAGAGCGACTCCACGAAAATCGAGACGTAAAAAGGTAATCCAATGCTATTGAATTCTATTCTAATAAACATTGTCTAAAACTACGTACGTCTCATATGCATGTTTACTGAATAATTTTTTTTTTGTCAAAATTCTACCTAGTCCAAATCAGAGTTAACAAATTGTCCTTGATAATATTATAAGTGCAAATGTACGTCTGTTTTGTTACCCTTTAATATCTTGACAATTCGTCAGATCATCACAAAATTATGTATACCTATTGTCAACGCTATGAAAAAGCACTGAAAGTAGTTTCACCCAGAAAAAAAGTATTGTTCGCGAGGGATAAATTTAGGGATGAAAAATTACGTTGACGCAAGCAAAACCGCATACAAAACCTATCTTAAAATAAAAGTAGCCTAAATTAGTCCTTAAAATATCAGCTATCTGCCAGGGAAAGTCCCGTCAAAAGCAGTCCAACTGTTGCGGAGATAAGCCGGAACAAACAGACAGACAGGCACTCAAAAAATGAAATTCGTTTTGTTACAAAGTACCGTGTATACTGGCATCTATTAAAAATGCTTTGTTTTTGTATTAAAAACGAACACTACAATTTTATTTATATGTATATATTTAATGTGTGTAAAAATCTATATACATAAAAATCAATTGGTGAATGTATGTCCTCATCATCAGCGCTGCACTGATTTAACTAATTCTTACTTACTGTTTCAATTATCAGGACAAGGTTTATATGAAAGAAAGTTTTTTAAAATTCGTGAAAAGGAGAGTAATGAGGTAAAAGATACTATACAGTAGGGAGACCAAAAAAATATTTACAGAATTGTAGCCCGGTGAAACTGTTAAGACCTTGCTAGACCAACAGCATAGTCAATTTGAGAAAAAAAAAATGTTACAGAATTGACAAAAATAATTGAAAAGTTGCTCTTTGAACTGATGGAACTGCCATTCAGTTACCATTTTATTACATTACGTGATCATAGTGGAAAAGAAAGATTTGGATTCATTTAATTCACCAATACACTTGGCGAAGCCGAGACGGGCAACTAGAACAATTACTGTAAGATATAAGATAATAACCATTGTCAACCCCTCATACACACATTCATTTATAGTTATAAATAAAATATTTTTGACATACTATATAAATAAATTAAAATACTTAAAATAAGTTCATTATCTACATTACAATTCTTTATTATTTAAATACTAGAAACCATTCCATGTTCCAGGCTAACTAAGACCATAAACAGATTTTTAGGTAATAGTGTTAAGGTTTATAACAAAGTCCCACAGCACCATGTCATTCGGGTTTTAATGTCTAAAAGGCTATTATTGAATGGATCAATACTTGAAGGATTGTAACATTTGGAAATGACGCCTCTCTCTTTTATAAAAATATATATATCATGAAAAAAGATGCCAGATCGAGTTTATTTACGGTTCTTCTCGATTGACTGAGTTGTTTTTCGAACCGGTGGTATCTTTGGATTCCGTAGGCACATTCTCAGGGCCTAAATTAAAAATATTTTTGATTTGAATAGGAATTTGATATTTAACACAGGTGAAGTCAGGCGGCGACGGTAGTAATACAGACGATGAGTACTGTTTCGTGGACACTCAACCGTACAGTCAAGACAACGACCTGGACGAGCCTCTGGTCAACTGGATAGGACCTGGTCCTGTTTATATGTTCGACAACCATTTTACAGTGCCCGCAGCCAGGAGTGATGTCCTCAAAGCACCTAAAAGTTTCCCACTACCAATGCTCAGGTACCTTTATATATACACTAGCTTCTGCCCGCGAATTCGTCGGTTCCTCTACTTGGACTCTCAAAAAAAAACCATTTTGAAACATTCTTCATTGGTGCTCCGGTCCAAATAGCCAAATGCCAAAATAGGCCTCTGAAAATATGAGCCCTCAATATTAATATTTAGGTTGTCCGCATCGCACTTTTCGATATCACATAAGAATAACACAGGAAAAAAGTTTTTTTTCTTTTGATTTATATAATTAATGAACGATATATCGTATTGCAATACCCATTCATTATTTTTGTAGAGAATTTAACGTTCTACAAAAAAGGTTTGAAGTCACTTTTTGATAAATTAACTCAGTCGAAAGTTATTCAAGATGAAAATTTAACTTACCCTCAATTAAACATTTTACAAAATATAAATTAGACTTCTATAAAAAAAATTCAAATTTAATAAAAGTAATATATTTCTAAATTGTTATAAGCAATAAAAACTACTACTAACAGGTACACTTTGTGTGAGATGAGTATCACTTGGAACATGTACGGTGGCAATGATTTCCGTTCCTCCGGGGACACACTCCCGGCTAAGAAGACGGTCACAATAGACGACAGGAAGCAGGGATCTCCTACAACAGCCAAGTGTGTATATACTTATAATCTGTATACCGTTCTGTTGCTATTAAAATGAGAACTCGAAATATATCATATAATCGAATGTAATAGAACTGAAATTGCCGACTCATTTACAACAAATTACAAAGTATAAAATAATAGTGTTGCCAGAACATGTAAACAAAATTATTGCTACAAATAAAAAAACAAAATCTATCACTAAACACATGTTTAATAAAACCGCCCATTCTTTCAATAAAAAAAAAACCGTGATGAATTTTATTATATGCTTTCTATGTAAGCATAAAAAACCATAATTACTTTCACCAATGAGAGCTTATTAGTTTCTGATTTCCCTATATTAATCCAGTTATAAAAACACTTCAAATACTGTACGTGCTAAGACAAGAACCTATAAACAGTTACGATAAGTAGAAAGTATTATAAAGTAAAGTAAAGTATATTCTATATTGTATTGTCTTGTATTGTATAATGTGAACTTTTAAATTTTACTATCATGTTATGTTAGTTAAAAAACCATTAAAAACCATTAGATAAAATATGTGGATATCATCCACTAAAAAGCTTGATTAACTTGTAGGTGTTGTAAGTTTTGTGCTAAATATAGGTGGAACTGAAAGGTAACAAACAAGTGGAGGTGGTGAATGATTTTGATTATTACATGGAATAATAGGTTTTGAAATATTTAAATAAAGAGTATCGTGATTGTAAAAGGTTGTTTCACATGGTTGTTTATCTTTTATTATTAATTTGAAACAAGAACTGAGATCCTTTGTTGATTTCCCCGAACTCCAGGCCTTAGATAAGAAAAAGAATGTTTGTTTAGACGAAATAAAGATTACGAGCCATATGAAAGCGGTAGAGCACTAACTGCAGCGTATAGAAGTACGGGTGTGAGTTGGACGGCCGGCACCGAGCGCGTGCGCGCGAACACACGCGCCGCGCACGCACTACGCGAACTGCGTACACGTGGCGGACCGCATCGAGACCATCACACGAGGGTCAAACTCTGTCTCAACAAGGTAACTGCTATCACTATCAATCCACTGGTACATTTAGGAGTAAAAAATAATTTTATATGTCATCACAAATCAGTTTTGTTTTAACCCTTTCAGAACCAAGGGAAACATTTTTCTCAATTTTAAAATGCACGCTTATCTATTGAATTTTGATGGCATTATGTTAATTATTTATACAGAATATGGAAGTAGGATGTCTCTCAACTGAACTTCATAAACATTAATATTTACAAAGAAACCAATGATTGACAAATCATGTCACGTCAACGTGACTATAAGAAATTCGCAGACTGAATGCACTCTGTTATTACTAGAACTAATTGTGTAGTGTAATAAAATAAAAGTGTGTTTTGTAATGTTTTTTTAATGATTTTCCTATATCTTACACTTAAATAAATCAACATAAACAGTTGAATGCTTAACCTTAAAACCTTATGGTCCCGAAACAGTTAAACGCTATTAAGGCCATCACACGAGGTTCAAACTATGCCTCACCAAGGCAACTGCTATCACTATCAGTACACTGATAATTTTAAGGGGTAAAAATCAATCATATATGCCATCATACATCAGTTTTGTTTTAAACGCTTTCGAGACCATCATACGAGGGTCAAATACATCTCTTCTGCGAGAGAAAAAATACATCTCTTCTGAGGTCACTCGGATTCGAACTAGGGTTACACGCATTTTCGAAGCAACCGATTGCCATCTGAGCTATTTTTGTTTTGACAGCATCGGCGAAAATTACCTTTATATTCTAGCTATATTTTTTCCTTGCCTAAAAACTCAGTTAGAAAATGTTTTCTATAAAAAAATCTAGATTCATCGTCTCCGAAACTACCTACATACTAAGTTGCACGAATATAGATGTCGCCATTTCCGAGATCCTGAATATATACAAATATAAAAATATACAAGAATTGCTCGTTTAAAGGTATCAGATATTATACAACAAATCAATCAAAGAACAGTCACTAATTTGTAAAATAAAACAAAAAGAGGATTTATCAGTATTCCAATGTATATCTTGTACACCCATGAAACATATAATACCCGCAAATACCAAATAAAGATAAAAAAATTATGTTAATTTTTTTTTTTAAAACCCAGGTCAAGTTCCAGTATGAGATATATCCGTCAGGAAGCGCGCATGCGTCCAGACAAACATTGGCCATCAGCAAGATTGAAGTGATAGACTTACTCGAGTGCAGTGACATAAACAAACTACTCAGTCAATACAAATTGAAAGACGAACCGGAGAGGAAAAATGCACACATGGTAAGTTCTACCTATGATTGTTACACCCGTGGTTAATTAATAAATGTAATCAAAACAATTTTTTTTCGGACACCAAAAGGCAAAAGTGGAAAAAACGTATAAAAAACGAATTATCTCTATAGCTACCCTGTGGTATGATCCTATTCTAGAGTCTTTCTTTCTACTTTTATTTATTCTCTCCGGTATCATAGGAGGCATACGAACTGACGGGTCACCTGATGTTAAGTGATCGCCGCCGTCTATAGACACTTGCATCACCAGGGGAGTCGCAAGTGCGTTGCCAGCATGTGTTTGGGGGAAGGGGAAGGAAGAGGGAGGGATAAGGGAAGGGGAAATGGGCCTCGGGTGATCTCACTGACTGAACGAAACGCAACAATGCAAGCACTGTTACTTCGCGTCGGTTTTCTGTGAGAGGGTGATACTACCCCGGATGAACCGAGCCATTCATGCTGAAACCAGTAATAGCTTCAGCGTGGCTCTACCATCTACTAAATGAATGTACTCTGTAACACTATCTTTAATAAAACGAAGGGCGGAAACTTTTATAAAACAATTAAATGTATTTTACGACACCATTGACACTTTAAAAGAAAAGGTGACGCATCGAGATGCGCTATTTTTAGATCTTGTTTGCTTTATAATATTTGGTGGGATATGTGTATAATGTGCGTGTATGTCTTTCCCACGCATCGATGTGTCACCATGTTGCCTTCTTTATTACTACTAGTCTGGACTGAATTCAAAAATGTTTCAGATATTTCTTCAATCTTAAAAAATAATGCATTTTTTACAAATCGTAACATTTTCATTATATTATTTTAATATATTTATACGAGTAAATAAAATATAAGTGTATATTTAAACTACTTCGCCAATAGTACAGTTGCTATTTAAAGTCTTAAATGCTGAAAGAAACGGCTACAAACATTAAATTTTCATATGAGTTTAGAAAAACAATGGAGCTGCATTTTAGGATATGAATAGATAACCGTTGATGTATACAAATATGTATGAACCAGTGCGCTCATACTATATAGTTATGTCATATTATTTTCTAGTTAATAGTGAAAGCAGTACACCTAAGACCAGATCCGACTCTGACAGCTCAGGAATGTTGCCTAAAAGTATCACTACTCCCGCTCTGGTTCAACTTAGACCAGGACACGCTGGCCTTCCTTGTTAACTATTTCTCAAAACTGGGTTCTGATGAGTTCAATGGTAAGTTATTTCTCATTAAAAAAATTATTAAAACTAGTTTAAGTTTTCTAATAATTTAATATAAGTAAAAGATTTTATTTATATTAAATTCAATTCGTAAATTTATGTTAACCAGTAACAGTTTCAATTAATCTCATATAAGTTTAATTAGGTAAAGATTAAAAAACTCTTATACATTGAATATTATCTTATACATACGAGCGTTTCTTATCGCATAGACAAGCTATCTAATAAAACAAAATACTTGAATTAAATGAGATTTTTCAATGCCAAATATTTTAAAAACACACATACTAAATCCAAATTGTTTCCTGTAGTTATTCTGTATTATAAATTCAATGTTCAATTAATTAATTAATTCCTCGACTGTTTTGTCCAAGATGCAAATCTCAAAATGGCGGAAATCTTTAATTTTTTTTAATGTCACGACATCGTTAATTTTAAATTTTGTTTAATAACAATACACAATTTGTTATTTTCCAAAGTTTTCTAATAAATCAGGTATTTTTATAAGCTAATGCTGCCAACAACAAGCTGTTGACCTGTGCCTCATGAGGTGTACTTTCGTCTGTATGAAGCTTGAACCTTTATGGTTTTGGACAGTCCAGGGGTTTTATTTATTTAGTTTTATCTTTGGCTACCTATCTTCTAGTAGATTATTACTGCCTAATGATAATGATGACAATGTCAAGTAGGTAATGATATTACAAGTTTCTTGCGGTTATTTCAATGTTCAAACAAGATGGCGTCCCTCTTGGTTAGGGAGTTTTTTGTGGCAAGTTAGAATGTATGCTCCATGCTATTATTTTACATCCACTTCACCTGTGCAAAAAATATATATAGTCAAGTAACACATGATTATGAATACAACTTAAATCCACTACATATAATTCAAATTCCCAGCTAAAACTTAGTCCAGGTGTTAACAACGTTTTTACTTTATCATTGAAACTCTGTCTCTATTCTACTGCTTCTTAATTTTAGAATGTATTCATGTTAAAGTGAATAATTTAATGATATCACAACTATGAGTTGATTACAGATGACGATTCGAAGAGTATAGGGGGTTTGTCGACTGAATCGAGCGGGTCTCGTCAGACGACTCCGACACACCGGCCGCCCGTCATGAGTATCGCGAGTCATCTGAAGGATCCGCCGCCGACGCCCACATCACTGGGAGATGCAGACTCCCTCTCACTCAATGAGAATGGTTTGTATAACTCCATACACAAAGAAATGAATTCCGACGCGTGTTATAAACGTCCTAAACTGAAGCGTCTTTTTTACCGCGCATTTTTAAAAACGCTCGTGTATCACGCACCTAACAGTTGAATTTTTTTCTGTTGTATATTTGGTACTTTGACCAAATAATCGACTTTTTTTAAAATTACCTATAACAAATGAAAGATTTATGAATGCATGCTACATTTGTTTTGTTTACTACTAGCTGTGCCCGCAACTCCGTCCGTGTAGATTTAATGCAAAAAACAATCTTCCGTTTACTGTGTTACGAGTTTTATATGCACTATGCGTGTTTTATGCCACTTTGTATGTTTTCTTACCATGGTGTGCTGTTTAACTTTTCTGCACATCAATACATTTAATAAAAAGGTAACCTAACGAAATCTGTACATTAAATATTTTTAAGAAAAAATACTCTAGTGGGACTTAGAATCAATAACAGAACAAGTTTCCAAGGTGTTTAAAATTTTTGTCTGTGTATCTGTCACTTATACGGGATTCACGTAAAAATTACTGGACGGATTTTGACAATATTTGGTGTGGTATTAGTTTATACACCGGTATAACATATAGAATATGTTTTACATATATATCGCATCCGTTTATATGTGTATAATACTTTTGATACACAATACAATCTTATGATTTTATCAGATAGATCGCGATTTTTGTAAAAAACAGGCGACAGCCCAAGCCGAGGTGTGCCGTGCCTTCAGCGCTCGCCTCAATAGTTCGGTGAAGCTGTAAAGACCTTTCCAGGTAAACAGCGTTTACATTTCGAAAAAAAAATGAAATTATTAATCGCAGTTTTTATGACTGGAATTTTACGCGGACGTAGTCGCGGGCGCAGCTAGCAAAATATATTATTAAAATAATAAATAACGCTGACATAATTGAGTAGTCCGGTGAAGCTGTTAAGACCTTGCTGGGTCAATAGCGTAGACATTTCGAAAAAAAAAAGACATAATTGCAAGTATTAATTAATAATTATATACTTAAGTTATTCGCGACGACGAACCTTTGATGGAAACATATGAAGCAGAACGTCTGGTCTCTGAAAACTTAATCCAGTTGGAGGAGGACTTCAACAAACTCGGTATGAATCAAGAAAAGCCTGTCCAAAAGTTACCCGTCGATAGCGATCCGGTCGACGACTCTCCAATATATTTCAGGTAAAATGATTTCACATTTACAAAGAGAATGAAAATAAAAACCACATAAATTATTACTGTAAAACGTGTATAATTCAGTGATTCAAATGCAGATTTTATGTTCATACGTGAATAATCTTGATTAGAATTCGGTAATACATTTATTTATAATTATCTTCGTTTTTAGTGCCTAAATATGTTATAAGTGATTACAATTGGTCTACTATAACACATGTATAGGTGAAAGTACACAGGTATATGTGAAAGTACATATGTATTGGTGCAAGTACACAGGTGTAGGTGAAAGTATTCAGATATAGGCAAAGAAAGTACAGAGGTATATGTCAAAACACATATGTATAGGTGAAAGTACACAGGTGTTGGTGAAAGTACTCAAGCGAAAAAAGTACACGGGTATATGTGAAAGTACATGTATTGGTGAAAGTACACAGGTGTAGGTGAAAGTATACAGGTAGTACATAGATATGGGTATTCATAACTTTTTGATTCAAACTGCACTTGGTGGACATTATTTAGATCTAGGGTCTTGTTTTAATATATCAAATTTTATAGACGCATAGTGTTTTCACCGGAGGTGCCTATACGTTTGGATTACGTCGGGAAGCGTGTCGACCTATCAGCGGGGCCGGTCGCAGGGCTACTTATGGGACTTGGACAACTTAACTGCTCAGAACTTACCCTGAAGAGGCTAGATTACAAGTAAGTATTGTTACAGTCATATAATATTATATTAGATATCATTACAGTAATAAGTAGCTGTGCCTGCGAATCCCACTTCTTGGAACTTAATGTAAAAAAACAGTGGCTAATAAAATCTTCTGAATGTATTCAATCTATTTAATTAGCTACTTTTCTCTCATTGTTAAGTCATATAATCATTTAAATTACAATAACTTTTGATAGAATGAATCGATTTTAATTAAACCAAGAATAATGACTAAAGACTTAATGTACTTTTCTCTCGTACTTAAATCATATAGTCATTTAAATTACAATAACTTTTGATAGAATGAATCGATTTTAATAAACCGAGTATAATGGCTAAAAACTAATTGGTATACTAACATAAATTGATGAGGTTTCTTCGTGTGAACACAGTACATTTGCAGTGAAGCGTGTTTCTATTATATTCTAGATTCTTTATTATTATTCTAGTTTCTATTATTCGCATTTCTAATAATGATTGAAATGCAGTTTATTACTCATTTGCAAAACACCCAAACAATTTTTTCACAAAAATCTAATCCTACAGACACGCTACACTCTTGTTATATGTATAGAAATAAAGAGTGTAAGACAACTGCACATTAATTATTTAATATTTTCTCTTCGAGGCTCGGGTTGTTGGGCTTAGAGAAGCTGGTACACTGGGCCCTACACGAATGGTTATCTGATATCAAGAGATACCAGTTGCCGGGTTTGCTCAGTGGCATCGGGCCAATGCATTCGCTACTACAACTCAGTAAGTTTTCTTAAATTTTTCCACATACTATATCACTGAAACTCCCAATTTCCCAAAATTGTATTTCTCAGGGTAGCCCACTATATACAAGTTGTGACTGAAGAGTCGTGCCATCCCAAATTGTACAATATATTCTGTATAATATACTTACAAGTAATACGCAGTCAATACGTTAATATATTTTCAAAATACGTTATACATTTTATATATCAATTATTAATAAATCTAAAAGTAGTTTTTTTATTTAATTAATTTCTGCAGGAGTTTTTTTCTTTAATTTTTAAGTTATACATTATCGAATTGTTTCATTTTCTTTTCTTCTAATTTTTTTCATAATTGTTTCTTTAACTTTTATTGTCTTCCGCATCGCGTGTTATAATGCTGTAATCAACTATATTAGTGACATAAATAATTTTAAGTATTTGCATGTATGTTTTGAGCTTTTTATTTTATGTTACTGTTGTTGATTCTATATGATAAATGAAATAAATAAATCAATCAAATAAAAACGAAATAGACAGCATAAGACACAGATAGATATATAAGACTAATCTGTCCTCAATAATTAAATCTAAATTACAACAGCGCGTTCCCAACCCCATTTTTCACAACGAGGCAAAAATTAAAACAAAATGACGTACAATATATGCTGAAAAAAAGATGTTATCTCAGTAACAGGTATCCGTGATTTGGTTTGGCTGCCGGTAGAGCAGTGGCGTAGAGACGGGAGAGTTGTACACGGGTTGCGCCGCGGAGCTGCTTCCTTCACTGCGAGGACTGCTGTAGCAGCGTTAGACATCACCACACGTCTGCTACATCTTATACAGGTACAATATTATATCTATATTTTGGTTATTTTACATTGTTATAGCCACCACGTTTATTGTTATACCTCATGATATTTATTGTTACGCCACTATGTTTATTGTTATAAATGTGATATTCATCGTTATGTCCATTTTATTTTTGTTACGGTCACTATTTTTGTTGTTACACCTGTTATATATACATATATTGTTATAGCCACAATGATAGTTGTTATACTTTTTTTTTCGATCTGACTACGCTATTGACCCCGCAAGGTCTTAACAGCTTCACCGGACTACGACTATGTTGTTATACCCATTACATTATTGTTACAGCAACTATATTCCTTGTTTTACCTATTATATTTATTGTTATAGCCAATATGTTTATTGTTATACACGTTATATATATCGTTACAACCACTACGTTTATTGTTATAATCATTATTAAACAACATTTGACTAGTTTTAAATGAGATGTTCGAGAAAGATAAGAACAAAATTGGCTATCGGCATAGACTGATAACTGCTTACTGATATATTTGGAGATGATAACTAACTAGGTCATGATTAAAAATACTTGGAACATGTTGACAAATGATTCCATGTAAGGCGACGGCGGAGACGGCGTTCGAGATGCTGACCCCGGGGCCGACGCTGCAGCTGCAGGAGGCGTACGGACGCAGGCGACGGCGACGCCGGCACGACCCCTCGCGTCACCCCACCGACATAAGAGAAGGCGTCGCCACGGCGTATCAGACTGTTAAAGAGGTTTGTATACTTTCCTTAAGGACTTTTTGGAGGGATCTTGGAATGTATAGTGTATGTATGTATTCATGATTGTGTATTATTTGACTATCTATTTTGTAATATACCAGTGAAGTGGACATTCAAGAATCATGTCAAACGGGTTGTAATGTCTAAAGACTATTATAGGGTGGTTCAATACGTGTACGATGATGACGTCTGGAAATGACGCCCATCTCTGTGCATCCACTAAAAAACTAATATACATACATATCTATGTTTTGTAAAAATATATATCATATCGAAGCATAATACAGACACTGACTCATTTGGGTTTATAGTTCAAGCTAATATTTTGTAATAGATTTTGATCTGAAACGTCTATAGGCGCGGGTTAACCTGATTGTTGGCGAGGCGACGCGATGGCATGTGTAAGCGACTGTCTACAATCTTTCTTACCACACTGAGGAGCTCGCATACTTATAGATAATATAATATAAATATATAATTTGAAATTCATTTGATTCAAACAATTTCGATTTTTCACATCTGCCAAGCGTTCCGTGACGGCTTTATTTTTTTTTCAATATATATTTTTGCATTTTATATGTTTGTACGTGTAAATGTGTTGTATCTCTGTGCTCCTTTCCTGATTTGCACATTTTCGAATGGTTGTTACCATCAGATCACCTCTATATTTACATCAAAACATTGTTGTCGTAAGAACGGTGTCAATCATCGTAACATTTTTGCCTGTCTTCTTTTGCAAAGAGGCTTAGGCATAGCAGCGGGATATCAACAGGCTTATATTTGTTAATACTTATTGTACTGCTGAGCATTCTTGAATGATGAATTGTACAAGTTAAGGTTATTAATAAAATAATGTGAAATTGTTATCATTGTGTTTTGTGCTCGCATTTTACCCAAATGATGCCCATTAAACCCGTAACGACTAATGACGATGCCAACGGGAATAACCACCTATATATGTAATTTGTGGTTAATTAGGTACCAAAATCAGAAAAAAAAATGCTTTCTGTGTTAAGAGAAATCGAAAAGTGATACGGACTTACTTTAATATTTTATTTTCAGAGCCCTATTTTGAAATCTAAACGAAACTTTATAGCTTGGTTCCGAGAAGGCAAAATTTTTTATATATATTCCATATATACTTAAAGGCACAGGACGATATGTATGATTGTAGTACGGGGAAGCTGTTAATACCTTGCCAGGTCAATAGCGTAGTCAGTTCGTGTGAAAAAAAACGAGACATGAATGAATGCAAACGTTTGTGTAGGGTTTCGCGGAGACGGCAGCGACGATGGCGTTGGCGGCGCGGTGTGAGAGCGGCGTAGGTGTGCTGCGTCACTTGCCGGGCGCCGCAGTGACGCCGCTCGCGCTCGCCGCCGCCGGCGCCGCGGATCTACTCGGCGGAGTTCGTGCACACCTCGCGCCGCACACCTCCCGCCGCCGCGCCGACAAGTGGCGCGCGCACCCCGCACACCGCACCACACACGCGCACGCCACCACACCACCAGGTACGCTCCCCTCTACCCACGTTATCGCTGTCCCGCTCTCTCCAAACGAACGGAGGTGGTAGAGCCACGCTGAATCTATTACTGGTTTCAGCATGAATTGCTCGGCTCGTCCTCTCACAGAAAACCGACGTGAAATAACAGTGCTTGCATTGTTGTGT